>JAXGGS010129643.1:0-18942 GCA_035585475.1 Armandia brevis
ATGTTCTCGGGGGAGCGTTCCTACGTTCCCCAACATATTTACATTGCGCAATTGGTGTTTGCAATAAACTGTTCAAAATAACTGTTCATTTCTGCAAAACTTCTCTTCGTGACAGGAAAACTTCTCTCCCGCGTCCTCAGTCACGTTGCGACGACCCATCCTTGGTACTAGATTCCGTATTGCTGTGGTAGTAACCTGCCTGCATCTGGTGGAGTACTGGGCACATCACAGGTGACCCCGTGGTGTGCCAGCAGCAGAGGGTTTGTGGGCGACATGAACTGTCGTTGGAGCTTGACCAGGGAAGCATTACGGGCGCTGATGTCCTTCATCTCCTGCATTTCGTAAGCTTCCTCACTCTGCTTGCCCTCGCAATCAGGTGCGTACTCCTTCGTCGTCGACTCGGGTAGGATGGTCTCTCTTCTGCTGCAGTGTCGCGTTGCGGCTTGCGACAGTTTCTACACCTCCTTAGGCACCGCGCCAATCCATATCTGCGTAACATGTACGCCGCCACCGCCAGGCCAATTACTACAAGACCGGCCAACATGGCGATGATGACGTAGCTGTTGTAAGTCTGATGTGACGGTACTAATAAGCGCAGCATTGTTGGTTCCAATGCTATTTTCCCGATTTCGATGCTGAGTTGTACTCAACTGAGTACGGTCATCAGTGGACATTTAATTATTTCTCGCGCGGTATCAGATATTTATTTCATCAAATCAGAGCCTAAATGCTGTATATAGTCAGACACGTAGGTGGAGCAACTTGCTGATAGTCGTCCGATTGAGATCACACTCATCAATATAAGAAATATAATCAAAACCCGCTACATTATTATTATTCGCCACAAATGTCACAATAAGATAACTGCGCATTGCACGTTAAGTGTAAGTTCTAATCAATCAAGTTTAATAGCACTAATAATAATCTTCTAGATTAATTTTATCAAATTGATAAATAAATAGTTAGACTAAGATACAAATAAATAGCATGGTCGATTGAAGATATTTCTTCTTTGCTGTTAATATGATTGCTTGTTTAAAAACCATCAGGTAAAACATGACTGTATGGTGATGCAGATCTATACACCAATGTTTGCGCCTATGCCTGCAGAGCCTCGTAAGCGTGCTCCTGGTCCGGTGTCTCCCCCTGGTGTGCAAGATCTGAATAAACAGCTCCATCAGTGTTTTGGTTCTGGTCGATTGGAGATGTTGCTATTCCCCCGTTATTGTTCATATAAATGGGAGGTGCCTCAGTTTCTTCATTTGGTTTTGTCCTTCTGTAATAAGAGACGCTAAGAGAAACGATAGTGCATCATAGATTGTGGCATTCGTGACGTAGTTTCATTTTTCAATGTCATAATTACACTCACCGAATTAATTTGATAATGAGCACAGGAACAAGGATCAGCAGTTTTATTCCTATAATTGCCCCAACTCCAATTCCCACACCCTTCCACACTGAACAACTTGCAGGGCCTACATATGGATAACAGGTGGGAAAATTATAGGAACTGAAGAATCGATCACATTACGCTGATCACGATCCCTGCACTGAGTCTCTTTTCGGTGTCATACTGCAAAACCTGCGATTATGTAAGAAATGGATTATTTACCTCTGCCTGATGTCTGCGTGATTGATCCGGCTGACAAAGTTGAGACAGGTATGACGATGTTTGAAGTGGTGCTCACTGTAACAGTGCCACCTTGGTCCCTCGTCAGAGAGGATCCAGGGATTGATGACGTAGTAGATGGTGACGTTGTTGTTGTCGGTATACTACCGGACCGTGTAGTTGTGGTTGTTTTTCTTGTTGTTGTTGATAATGGGGCAGATGCGCACACATCTGCTGAGGGAAATATATATACAAGAACGTCGCCATTTAAATTTATTAATCATTATATCAGTGATATATCATCAGCTTATTCACTTTTTTCACAGACAAAATGTATCACTGACGACTTTCTTGATTCAACCCACAAGCCTGTGGTAGCAGTCAGAGCTATATCTAGTGAGTTATCTCCTCCAAATGTTGTGATGTGAGGAATCCAGGCTCCAGTCACCTGACTCCCGTCTTCCCAGATCCAGGACGGAGTTGCCGAGATTCTCGTCGCTCCTATCCAGTGATTGCGTGTGCTGCTTACTGGGGAAGACCTGGAACATGATAAAAGAGGATGTATCTAAATCAATTGGCATTGCTGGCGACTGGGTATCGGGATGTTATTTGCTACGATAGTTACAGTAATCCCCTGAAAAAATTCAGTTCTACATCTGTATTCAAACTGATGAGATCTCCCCCGAATGACTGACAACGTTTTCTGGCGTCTGAGTAGCTGAGCACACTTTCTCTTATTATTCCACCTGGTGCGTTACTGGAGCTGACGTAGTAACATCGGGAATTATACAGCTCACTCCAGCCAGGAGATGTCGGACAGGAACAGCTGTAAACTGCGGGATACAAACGAAAGGGGTGTTTCATTACTGCCGCGTGAGCACACATTAATATTTGTAAAACCAGACAAATGTGAGACGACGTGCTATGTCCCTTATCCTGAAATATAACATTTTGAACGCCATCCCAATACTGTGGTGTCTACTTGCGAGGTTACACACTCTGAATCAATATGTCTTAATTAATTATAACTATTGTATTTTCATGCTTACCTGATGGTATGACCACGTAAAATATCTCAGAAACTAACATAAAATAAAACGATAGATTTGACGTTCGACGATTCATTGTTGGAAACATGAGGTCTAGCCTGCTAAGCCAAGGTAAGTGAAAGCTTAAACACAGATCACAATCAAACGGAAGCAATGTGTCCTCTTCTATAACGCCCATCCTGGGTATTTACCTCGCAGTCGTATTTGACAGTTGTTGGTCCCATCATGATAACCAGGAAGTGACTGTTGTATTTGGAATTCCCTTGAACGCAATCGTCACGCATGGCCCGAGCTTTACAAATTTAGGTACCATAAGGTTAAAGAAATATATTCTGGTTCATCTTCTCGAGTTATATAAGTATCTGTTGTACAATAATCGTTCACATCAAGTTTAAGGCGTAGGAAGCACATTTACATATGTTGCTATGCGTTCACCTTTTACGTGGCTAATCTAGCTTGGAGCCAAACTGATTAAACCATCCGGTCTGCAGACTGCCCATTACATTCCACAACATTGACCATGGTGACAATTGATGCCTAAATCATATGCATATTGACTCCATATCCATATAATGTCAATCAACGCTTATAAAGTTACACGTGTTTCACGAAAGCTGGGGTCAGTTACACTGCTTAATGATGATCAATCACCAGAGGTTATTGTTCCACGATTCACGATGATGTATCCAGATAACCTGTTAATTGTATATCGTATTATCCCATAATTCTGTGGTGCTGTCTAACATAGAATTTGCTGTTCTCTCTCCGCCTGTTTTCTTCCTAACTGGGGTAGCGTAGACTGGGTCGTCTGGTGGTGAATCGACAGGCCGGGAAACTTTAGAGGTAACCAGAGAATCTTTGTTTGGGACTTGTTGGACCGTCTCTGCCGTTTCATACACGCTTGTGTTAACTTCTCTCTGGCTGTTAATTATAACATCTGAATATGTCACACTGTTCTGTTGTGTTGTAGGATGGTGGCCGTTTAGCGCTCCATTCGCTGATGTGCTAGGGGACGTAGCATATGAGTAGCCGTCATTTGGCGGTGTATTCATGTTCCTAAAGAGTAAATGTAGATAGTTACTTGTCTTTAAACAAATACATCGTGGAGCATCCGGTGCCCCAAACACCAGGTTCTAAATGTTGGATAGTTTCAAATCTACTTACTTTCTCCTGAGTAAAACAATTGTTATAGTGATTATAACCAGCATCAAAACTCCGGCACCAGCACCAACTCCAATCCAAATTAGATTATACGACTTTCCTAAATGGTGATGAAATATATCAATTATCTTAATGACTGGTTTTAACATGAACATTCATGTACTGCGTATAACAGTAGTGTCCACATTCGTTCTGCATCAGTTTTGAGTATTATACAATCAAGGACCTATAATTAAACATTGATTTTAACAGTTACATATTTTTACCGCTTTCTAGGGTAGTGTCCGCGGTTGAGCCGACTGGTAAATTTGACATGTCTAAGACTGGTGTGGTGTCCGAGATAGCCCTAGCAGTAGCAGTGCTACGCCTGGTCGATGAGGAAACAGGTATTAAAGACGCTGTGGGTGACGGCTTCGTCTTCGCTTCAGTTCTGGGTATGCTCGTTGAATAAATGGCGGAAGAAAACCAAAACGTTGATGGAGCAGTCGCGCACGCATCTGAGGAAAGAATTAAATGGATATATACGTCTCGACAGTTGTCATCTAAAACCCATTCTCACAAACAAAACGTCCTAATCGCACAACCATCGCAATGTTTGATTTTAAACACAGGCTTATTTATTATTACAGTAACATTCAACATATACTCCGAGGATTCAATATACGTTTGCAGTATACTCACGTCCGTTTATTTAAAAAGAACATTTACACAATATCGTTATATTACAAACATGCAAATCAATACGGTGATAAATATCTTTGGCTTAGTCACCTTTTTCGCACACATAGTGTAGGGGAGATGATATCGGTGACTCGAACCACGAGCCTGATGTTGCGGCCAGAGCAATGTCTAGTGGGCCAGATCCTAGTACGCCTGCTTCTGTTATTGGTATCCAGCGGTCTTTAGTAAACTCACTCCCGTACTCCCAGATCCAGGTCGGGGTAGCCGAGTTTCTCTTCGCTCCTAGCCAGTGATTATATCTGTTACTCACTGATGATGATCTGGAACATTATAAAGAGGATGCATACGAGTGCATAGCAATGCCAGCGATAGAGTATCAGTGTGTTATTTGATATCATAGTTACAGGAGTACTCTCATATTTCTAAGTTCAGCTGCTGTATTGACACTGATGAGATCTCCCCCGAGTGACTGACATCGTGTCGTGGCGTCTGTGTAGTTGAGGACACTTTCTACAGGAGCTCCACCTGGTGCGTTACTGGAGCTGACGTAGTAACATCGGGAGTTATACTGCTCACTCCAGCCAAGAGAAGTCGGACAGGAACAACTGTGAACTGCAGGATACGGACCAAATGTTATATTCATATTTCATATATGTACGTATAGAATACAGCGACTGATCTGCACAGAACTGCCTAAACTCATTGTGTTTGATTGCCATATTGTCCCGTGAATAATATATAATCATATTTGCATACATTTGTATACGCGCTAGCTCACCTGAGTGTGGAAAAAACAACAAACAAATGATGGCACGAGCAAAAACAAAATCCAGAACTTTTAAGGTGTGTATATACATGGTCACCAACTTTGTTCAATATTGTCTCAGATGGGAAAGCGGGTGGACCTGATCAGGTAACGTCAAGCTTCCGAAGCTTCAACTTAGATCTCAGTAAAACAGAAATGTCCTCGCGTGTGATGGTAAAGTCGTATGATACATGTACACAGCGTTGTTCCCACGATATAACCAGGAAGTTATGGTTATATTTGTGTATTCTAGGTCAGACTTCAGTCGTCACGCCTGACCCGAGCCATACAAACTATACACGTTCTGTTATATCTCCCGATTCACGCTCTCTCTAGACTTCTCTATGCTCTAATAGATCTATGTGGGCTGACAAATACAGTCAGGTATGAGGGGAATATAAAAACACTTCTATACAGACCGGTATTCTGTGACTTTGATAACTAGATGGCAAACTCGTGATCGCTGAATTTCCTTCAGTTGAATATTGATCATGAGACGTAGTAAACATAAATGCATGGACAAATGCATAAACAGTGATCACCAGACGTTCCTATGTATCGATGTAACAGTTCACATTTTTATGCAGTCGTTTTCTTTAAATAATGTACCAAAAAATGATTTATAACTTCAGGTCATAATGATAGCTTGTAAATTAGTTGCTATTCGTCCGTGGTAACGAAATCAAATCACCTAGCATCACAAACACATAGAAAACCGCCGTGTGCTACCGAAGAAAAAAGAATTTACACTCTTAATGATATTTATGCTCATTGCACAGCCTGTCTTGTGGGTGTGGGAGTACAACTTTACAGGATATAGAGCTGAAAAACACGTCCCTATGATATGTAAATAGTTCCTCAGGCGCGCCCGCATGGGCCTGAGACCCCCCGCACCCCTTCTTTTTATTTGAATTTAAAAAAAAAATAAAAAACGTACCTGCCGCACCCTCTTTCTCAGAATTAAAAAAAACAAAACATGCCGCACCCCCCCTTTCAATTCCCAATATCCGAAAAATTGCCAAAAAAAGGCCCCGGCACCCTATTTTTTCAGGCAAAAAAAAAAAACCTGCCGCACCCTCCTCTTCACAAGAAAAAAAAATAAAAAAAACTGCCACACCGACCCTGGTGAAAAAACAAACAAAAAAAACCCTGCCGCCCGCACCCTCCTCTCAAGCAAAAAAAAAAAAGCTTGAGAAACTAATCCTTATTTTTTTTCAGCCTAATCTGCGTATACCTGATGGTTTTCCTTATCTTTATTTTTGCCAAGTACATTTTTGTACACAGTTGTCCGAGTGGAGGTGATCACTTGCCGGCGTGGCCCATGGGTCAATCACGGGTCATTAGATCTTTATGCTTTATGCATACGATTTTAACCGGATTCCTACGCCAATGAGCGGACTACTGTTAAAGCTGTCGTGTCCGTGGGATACAGCGAAGGGGACTACATGAGACATGTGCAAAACAATGTATACTCCCTGGCTTTTCCGATGGTTCATCTCGCCCTAAATCCGGCAAAGTATCCCAAGTATATCTTCACAACAGATTGGAATCACGAAGGCAGTCTTTCCTGCGTCGCTGAAGCAGAGAGTGAAAGGAGTGATTAAGTGCAATAACCAATAAGGAAATGAAGAAACTGCCCCTACCGAAGAAACCCACGAACTCTTACCAGTAAGTTCAATACACCAGGCAAATTCATGATCTCCTCAACTGTCGAAAACTGGGAAATGCCGACCAAAATGCAAATCTCGCGAGAAGAGGTCTGTCCGATAATGATAATTGTGACGCCTGTGACCTCATGGAGACGCCAGATCACTTCCGGTTTTACTCTTCCAGCTTCATGAATGAATCATCATGGTAGTCAGCAGGGGATGAGATGAGTAGGTTAAGTTTGGATTGGACCATGACCGACATCAAGATAAACGGATAATTGATCATCGGTACAAATCGCTCCACATTGGCAACAAATTAAACACACCCACACATACATCACATCACAACCTGGTTTGCTCATTTGCTCATATGTTCATCGGTTTGATTTAACATTTCCTCCGATGGTCATGGCATGGCGTGACAGCCCATATCGTATGCATTGATTACAAGGTATATCAGATGTAAATTGTAATGATTAATATCTAATTTCAAATCCACCAAGTTGGTCTAAACGTACTGACCATATTTATATTTGTATAAACGTGAAAAGTGTTGGTCAAGTTCATTGTTTGGGTGTAAGATATTGTATGAATGTACAGCCTTATACACTCATTACTTATTTTGATAGATAGCGTACCCATTAAAAAAATAAAATGATTCAATTAACCAATAGAAGGATTTCATTACGATAACGACACATATAAACTAATGCATGAGCAATACAGGTCCGTTGGGCACATTGTTTATGACACACGCTGACATTTGATGTCTATGTCCGTTTTTTTTGTTAGATTATTTATGACTGCAGAGCCTGATAAGCGTGCTCCTGTGCTGGTGCTGCCCCCTGGTGTACAAGATCCGAGTAAACAGCTCCATCAGTGTTTTTATTCTGGTCGATTGGAGACTTTGTCATATCACCGTTATTGTTCATATAAATCAGCGGTGCTTGAGTATTTTCTTTTTGCTTCGTCCTTCTGAAATCAGATAAGCTAAAATAAATCGTTAGTTCACCATTGTAGGCAGCTTGTCAGGATATATACGCCTCAATAATATTAGTGAATCAATATCGATTGTTCTATTATCAACATCATAATGACACTCACCTATTGAGTATCAAAATGATCACAGGAACAAGAATCAAAATTTCCAGCCCAATGATTGCCCCAGCTCCGATTGCCACACCCTTCCACACGGAACAACTTGACGGGCCTACATGGTTTCAACCGGAACACAAAATTAAACATTGACTCGATGCCCGTCCTGATCATAATCAATGTGATGAGACGGGTTCGAGTTCGGACGTGAGCTGAATCTAGTCTTAAGTATGACATAAAGGCAGCGATTGTAACAATAAAACATTATTTACCGTGGTCAAAAATTTGCATGGTTGACTCAGCTGATAAAATTGACACATCTAAGGCTGGTGTGGCGATGTACGAGGTACGGCTCACGGTAGCAGTGCTACGCCTGGTCAGTGAGGATCCAGGTATTGATGACGTAGTGGTTGGTGATGTTGTCGTCGTTGTCGTTGTTGTTAACAATCTAGATGTGGGCCGTGTAGTTGTTGTTGTTGGTGGTGGTGGAGCAGACGCGCACTCATCTGATAAGAGAATGTTCATATTATACGTTAATGTCATCATTTGAGTATCAGCCTACCCCGGCAAGCCTATCGGAAAATTGATTAACATTGATTCATTTATAAATCTTCAGCTTATTCACCTTTCTCACACACATAGTGTAGCGCAGTCGATGTTCTTGCTTCGTGCCACGCGCCTGTGGTAATGTACAGAGCTATATCTAGTGAGTTATCTCCCAGCACTGTAATTTGAGGTACCCAGTCTCTTGTTACCTCACTCCCGTCCTCCCAGATCCAGGACGGGGTAACTGAGGATCTCTTTGCTCCAATCCAGTGATTCTGTGTGTGACTCGATGGTGAGGATCTAAAAATTGTAATCACTAAATTGCATTGTTTTTACGTGTGTTAGTTGATTAGCATCATTTATCCAAAAAAACATTATGGCTAAGTACTCATTACGCTACGCTTTAAAGGCAAATTTGTAATTATGTCGCAAAGTGATATTTATTTAATTTACAAAAGGCCTCTCATGAATCCCAGTTGAGCTTGTGTATTGACAGTGATGAGATCTCCCCCGAGTGACTGGCATCGTCTCCTGGCGTCTGAGTAGTTGAGGACACTTCCTACAGGAGCTCCACCTGGTGCGTTCCCGGAGCTAACGTAGTAACACTTGGATTGATACTCCTCACTCCAGCCAGGGGACGTCGGACAGGAACAGCTGTGAACTGCGGACAGAGATATATTATTACTACAGCGTGAGCTCACATTAATATGTTTAGTGCGACAACCGCTTGTATACTCAGACACATGTCAGACGACGTGTTCAGTCGCTTTCCCTACCATAGGTCACAAGAGGGAACTTGTCGCTAATCCCATTAGAGTATATATGTTATGTGCCTAAGTATCGTACATGCATGCTTACCTGGCGGTATGATTACGTAAACTACCTCGACAACTAACATACAATAGAACGATAAATGTGAGGTTCGAATCATGATTGGACACGTGAGGTGTAGCCAATTTAACCACGGTGAGCAAATTGTCTTCCTCTAGTACGCACGTCCTGGTTCATATAGTATTCAACTCTCAATCTTTTTAACAGTTGTTGGTTAGTCCTATCAGTTATCACGATAACCAGGAAGTGATTGTTATATTTGAAATACCCTTCAACTCAATCGTTACGCATGGCCTGGGTTTTATAAATAACATGGCTCGTTGTATATTCTCATTCACTCTCTTAACGCACAAATATTTACGTGACTTTTTTAAGATATTCATATTCTTCAACAATCCGATTAGTTGTGATCAGAGTTACAGGCACGTCTATTTTGTCGACATCCATGTAACACAACATCGTACCTCAAATCAATCAAAAAAGGGCCGAAGCCATTTAACATCAAGGTACTTAATTATTAGCGATATGGGTCCGTTTTAAGCCATCCAAGACTGGTAGATTATTTAATTTAGTCTTCATTGAGTCTGAACACCAATAAAAGGAGCTTAAATATAGATTAATCATTCATTAATATTTCGACAATGGTTGGGGTGTGATGAATACTATGAAACGCATTTATGGCAAGGGATCTGCGCTCGGTTAAACGTGATCACAACCATGCTTATGCATGGAGATGTACACCATTGTTTCGAGATAATTTACGCGGGCGCTCTGGAATTTGTGTCTATCATTTCAAGTTTTACTGATACTGGCGCAGATTGGTCTTAAATTGCGATAATTTAATTCTTTCCGGGTTTTTCAAAGTGTATTTTGCATCTGGGTATCTGTAAAGATCAACTGGTGGCCCGCTTAATGTATACATTTTCATCTTTGGCAGGTCACTTTGAGCTGAAATGTTTCCCTTCGTAGGTATGTCCAACTTCATTAATGGCGGAGTTTACCCGATTGTAAAGATGTTTATAAGAATATTTGGGTCGGTAGTAACGACCTAATCTGAGTGACTTCAGCCTGAATCTCGACGACACAAGCAATCGATTAATCACCTCTAATGAGTTTCTTGTAGCTTGATGTTGACTGACTGGTTTTCGGACACTTTATAAAATGAACACACTTATATTACCATGCTCCCAATTTTATTGACTAGCATCGCGCAACTTATGAACTATCATGCATTATCAATTAACCTAGATTTTTAAATCTAAGTGAATGGGTAGCATTGAAATAACAGTACAAGTTTTGAATAATATACATGGAGCACTACATGTTATTGAACAATATTAGTACATAAATTCTTCTTTATCGTCGCTGGGAGTAAAATCAGCGGCTTGATCGTAAACCGGGTTCGCTTCAACATGTTCATCCTCGTTATTATCATCTGCGTTCTCTTCTTCTTTCTTTTCTTTCTTTTTCTTCTCCTTCTTCTTTTTCTCCTTCTTTGGTTTCTCTGCCGGTGGCTCCGGGGAGGGGGGAGCTGGTGGCGGAGGGAGAGGGGCCGCGGGAGGCGAGACTGCGTCAAACGGATCCTCCTCCTCCTTACTCGTCCTTCCAACAATGGAAAAGGTGCAAAATAGGAAGTTTATGACACGATTTCTCATAATAATATGTTTAAAAAGTTAACATTTGGTATTCTTTTACGCAATTTACCTTGATTTGTATATTATTATAGGAACGATTATGGCAAGCAGCAAAATAATAAAAGCTCCAATTCCCATGAAGATCCACGAACTATTGCTAATTCCCAATGGTCCAACTATAATGTAATGATAGGCAAAGGGCATAACAATAAGCGAATCATTGAAACGTGAAATCATACTAGTTCTAATCGCTTATTAGTTCAATTTTATAAAGAATCAAGTGATGGATGCCGGTATTAAGATAATAATTCACGTGGCGTACCTGATTTGGCAACAGGTGCAGCCTTTTTAGTCGTAGTAGTAGCTTTGGTTGTGGTTGTTGCTCCCTTCATTGTTGTGGTTGTTGTTGGTAAAGTTGTTGTTGTTGTGGTTGTTGCTGCAGTAGTGGTGGTTGTAGTAGTTGTTTGACCACGAGGAGGAATAATAGGAGGTGATGTGACGCACGGATCTGAAATATTGTGTACAAGTGATACATGATTGCATTCATTCTAATGATTTCGGCTCATTTTCTAGAATCAACTTGATTGTATTAGACGCTAATTAAAATCTTATTTCTTTAACGCAAATATTAATCGAAGTCAACTGTCGGTCACTCCGGCTTACCTTTTTCACATATAAACCAGTTCCCATAGTTCTCAGGTTGATCGTGAAATTCTCCCGTCGGTTGCCATGTGACGTAATCTTGATAAATAGGTAGAAACTTTGGCATAACGCTTATAAATGAGGGAAGTGGTGTATTGTCCAGCCAAACATATACAGGATTATTTCCGGTCGATGATGCCTTTTTGGCCCCAATCCAAAAGCTATAATATTGTCCTGATGAAGTTCGTCTCCTAAAAGAGTAAGTTTGACGTGTATGCTCAGGGAAAGTTCGACATAAATGCTAAGATGATTAAAATAACGCGGGTCTGCATACCTGTATATGTCAGACTTTATATTGAGTCAACGTTCAACATTGTGTAATACTCACAGGTTGTCATTTGCAAACTGGTATTCATTAAAATCACTTATTTGCAGCATATCCGCTGCCTTTGATTGACATTGACCTGCAGCAAACTGAAACCCTCCGTGGCTGTCTTTAGGCGTACCATCAAAATTAATATTTAGTGCAGATGAATAATAACATCTGCCGTTAGTCGGATTTGTCATCCATCCTACCTCTGTTGGACAGGTACACCCAAAAACTGAAATACACACAGCTAATGTTGAAAGCTTTTTCATCATATACCATTGCAATCTCCTAATGCGGCGGCACAGTCCTCTGATGTGGAGATTTGTGTGTGGGTATTAATCTTGTTAATGTACACATGTTTGATTTATTGGCTATTGAATATGGCATATCAATCCTATCTGTGTTTGACGCTATTTCTAATTATCATTCGAGGGCATATAGCATAATATTTGAAATTTTTAATCTACGTGTGTAAGTACATGTACATGTATGTATTCATCACTCACCATCGCGGAAATGTAATAATAATATAAACGTCACTCGCGCTAGGTAGATCATGGTATCCTATTTTAGGCTCCTTCGAATTTCAATTATGTCCTGCTCATTAGTTGCCCATGGACACCTTCGTGTAATGATTATAAAAACTCCAATGTTGTAACGTTTCCGTGTTTAAATCCTGGTCGATGTACACAGCCTGTGCGATGCCTAGTCATCCAGTCAGTTTTTTATGCTTGGCCTAGTGAACACGCCTTCACCATTCAGCCATTACCGCCGCCGTGCTAAAACACACGGGGACTTAACATTGAGAAAACACGGGTAACATTTGTTAACTGTTGCGCATCCAAGCATCACATAAAAAGCGGAGAAGTTTTAACCTGGCATGACTAATTACAGGTATCGCACACCTTGATGCGTCCGTGACATCACCAGAGCGTTCAATGCGTCTTAATAGCTTCAAGTACATGTATATCAGCGGCTTTTGATAAAACATGATATAAGTAATAATTGATATTAATAACACATGATTTCATTGGGAATATTTAAAAGGCCCAGATACACGTGTCTGACTATCGTGTTATTCACTAGCATGCTAGTAGCTGTGTATTCAAGTTGTTTATATTTCCTGAAGAATCACTTTAAATTGTTTATAAGTTAGAATCAGTGCCGTAAATATAAAAAATAATAATATTATTCGGATAGTTCGTACATAATTCAAATGTTCGTGTCCTCTACTACACATCAGTTACTCTTCACATATATTACAATTCCAACAATAATTATTTTCTTAAACTTATCAGATGTTCTTTATAACTTTAATTATTTTCTTCCTTGTTACGTCGGCGGCAGCGCTTAACATACTGGGTGGCTCTCGATCATTTCATGAGTTTAGATTGACCTAGACACTTAGTTATACGAACATATATAAGCCATAGTTGACGGAGCTTGTTGATGTGAAAATTTGCTACGACCAGTGAAAGCAAGATGCGTCATTTGTTAAACGTTTATTTAATCATGGCTTGGAGCCACACGACCACAGGTAAATTACTACATTAATTAATAAGTCCGGCTCTAATCACGAGACGTTGTAACATATATCTGTCTATCATATGAACTCGCAGTGGAATACCACAAGCTAAATCACTCTATACTGTATATATGGTGCTGCTATTGTTAATGATTGATTTGATAGACATTTTGACCAATCTGTAAGCCTGTTTAACGGAAACAACACCACAGTTAGTCAATGAACTTTTTAAACTGACCCTTTTGTCGCTGCGAGTTCGTCAGTTCTGGGAAAACACATTTCATTTATATTTCTTGACTGCCCATATTATTGTGTTTACAGGCTGCACTTGTCCAACAGAGCCAGGATGGATCACAAACCCGACTAACAACAGATGTTATTATTCTTCTGCACTAAACGTGGACTTTTCTGGACAGTCTAAAGACAGGCCGGGCGGCTTCCTGTTTGCCCTCGAGCAATGTCGAGCGAAATCAGCGGAGTACGTTACTGAAAATAAACGACTTTGATGAATATCGGTTTGCAAAAGACAACTTGTGAGTATTGCAGATAAACGAGTCTTTTATAATTCCGACAGATTTATATATGTAGCAAAACCATTATCTTCTATCATGTTGATATTTGCTATTCCATTTGTAATACAGGAGACAATCTCAGACAGGGCAACTTCACAGTGTTTGGATTGGAGCGAAAAAGCAATCGGCCACGTACAACAACGATGTATATGTTTGGCTGGACAACACACCTCTACAATCCTACATCAACATAAAGCTGACCTTCCTACCTGTTTATGGAAAGTATGTCACGTGGCAGCCGACGGGAGAATCTCACGATCAGCCAGAAAACTATGTACACTGGTTTATATGCGAAAAAGGTGAAGGGCATTCAAACTTGTTTTCAATGAAATTACTCATCTTTGATTTTTAATGTAAAGCCTTCAGTGCTATTCGATTATGATGTGCCGCTTATTATTGTAATTAATGGTTGCCCTTGTACTCAGCTCCATGCTTCACGCCGTCGCCCGGCCTCGCCACTACAACTAAAGCTTCACCTGCTGCCAATTCAGGTCGGCCATCATAAATTGATTCAGTAAAGAGGTCATCTTCATCTTGTAAAACCTGTCTGGATAGTATTGATTTCTTCAATATAAACTGATTCAAGTCATGCCCACATTATTATCATATACAATGCCGCTATCAATTAAAATAACCATATTGATTCAGGACAATTGGATACTAGCTCGTGGATCTATATAGGAATCGGAACATTTCTTGTTTTATGTGTCGCGATAGGAATTCCAGTTGTTATATACAAATCGAGGTAAGACATAATTCTCTTGATTTAATCCATCTCCACTCTATGGTTATGTTAAATATAGTAAAGTCTATAAGCATCTATTAATTTCAATTACCGTTTTATATAATCTTAAGACTGGTGAAAAGAAATTGTATTTGTGATATTCATTCGAAGCTATGAATTGACATATTCAAGCCCTACATGAACACAAATTATGCCCCTCTTAATGGAAAGGAACGCATACATGTTGCTAGAAACCATATCATGTGATAGGAACTTAACAGGTCCACATATGTTTCCAGATCGAAGAGAAAAGCACAAGGTAGAACGCCAGTTCCCGCCAGGGTACCTCAGATTTCCATCATACAGCCTGGTCATGTGACATGGGAGGAGGCACCGGGTCAGTACGAGCAGATTCCCGCCGATACACCCGAGTACCAGGCATTAACCGATCACGATGACATATACGTGTCATGCAATGACCTAAAACCACAATATCAGTCATTGCAATCTCGATAAAATATGAGCAAATCACAAACTGTCATACGCACAGGATGTCCCGAATCAGAAATATTCTAGTATCAATTTTTTAATAACGACATAACTAATCCAAATGTGCTTTTGTCCTTATAAATAATATATTATATGATTTATAAAGGATTATATAATGTTATTAAATCATAAATAGTCATATATATGTATGTCTGACGCATTGTATCAATATAAGTTTAGTTAATTAGTTGATAAATGAGTTTGTTGTACTTTCCTTATTAAGCTAAGGTCCTAAAAAAAGGGATTCAGTATAAATTATCGTAAGACTATCCGATATAAGGCGGTATTCGCTGAACGGAGCGTCTGTCGTTTCGCTTCGATTTGGGTTGCCGATAATTCTTTATACCGCGGGTAAAAAGTCGCCGATATAAATACTATATATATGTTCTATGCCGTTGTTAAGGCTTCGCCCCCCTACCCGCCTTATAGAGGATATCTACTGTAATTGAAAAACGTGACAAAAAAGTGTATGTTACATTTGTGGATTGGGGAGTAGTTTTGTAGCAAGGTAACTGAGTGCGAGGCAAGTATCACTTTGAGCTCGCAATAAATCAGCGGGAGCTCCGTTCTATAGTTGGTAGACGTGAAACATTTATTAACTGATGCGCATCTAGCATCACCTAAAACACGGAAGTTTTAACCCGGCATTTATAATGACGAGTGTCGCATGCACATTGCTCATATATAATATGCATAGCATATTCAATGTTAATGTCAACATTTTGGCCTAAATTTAAAAATGTATTAATTGTTCATGACGTTAAAAATGTGCTAGTGTATCAATTACAAATATATAGCCTTGCATCACTTTGTTGAACCTGTCAAATTAAACAGTTACGAGTATACTCTGTGAAATGAGATTTTAGTGTTGTATATTACACGCACTCCATAGCATTTGTATTGATATCCTGCCATACGTTTGGTTGTGTAATTGTAGATCGAGGTTTTGCATAAATGTTATTATTACCTTCCTTGTAGACGACAACGCTACAGTGACAACACCTTTTTTGTCACTGGGTACGTCTCTGGCTGCGCCTCTTATAATTTACCTAGACATGGACGTGACACAGCTGCATGATGTGTGCTCTGTTCCACTTTGTTACAGAAGAAAACCAGAAGAGCATCATGAATAATTTGTTAATTGTTCATTTATTGTTGATTTTGGTTTACAGGACATCAGGTGAATACATGTTACTGGTTTAATTCTAGAATAACACTGTTTATTTCCAGACTCAACTTCATATCTCGAATAATAATATTGTAGGTTGTACCTGTCCAACAGAGCTAGGATGGATGACAAATCCGACTAATGGCAGATGTTATTATTCATCTGCACTAAATTTAAAGTTTGACGGTACGCTCAAAGACAATGCTGGAGGGTTTCAGTTTTCCGCAAGACAATGTCAATCAAAGACAGCGGATATGCTGAAGATAGATGATTTTAATGAATACCAGTTTGCAACTGACAACCTGTGAGTATTATTCAATGTTGAATGTTGACGCAATATAAAGTCTGACATATACATGAATGCAGACGCGCGTTATTTTAATCATATTAGCATTTATGTCGAACTTTCCCTTTCAGGAAACGAACTTCATCCGGGCAATTTTTTAGTTTTTGGATTGGGGCCAAAAAGTCATCATCGACCGGAAATAATCCTGTATACGTTTGGCTGGACAATACACCACTTCCTGCTTTTATAAACGTGTTACCGAAGTTCCTACCTAATTATCAAGATTACGTCGCATGGCAACCAACGGGAGAATTCCATGATCAACCTGAGAACCATGGAAACTGGTTTATATGTGAAAAAGGTAAGCCGGAGTGACCGACGGTTGATATCGATAAGTATTTGCGTTAAAGAACTAAGCCTTTTAATTAGCGTCTAATACAATCACGTTGATTCGAGAAATTGAGCCGAAATCATTAGAATGAATGCAATCAGGTATCACTTGTTCACAATGCTTCAGATCCGTGTGTCACATCGCCTCCTATTGTTCCTCCTCGTGGCCAAACAACTACTACAACCACCACTACTGCAGCAACAACCACAACAACAACATCTTTACCAACAACAACCACAACAACAAAGGGAACAAAAACCACACCTAAAGCAACTACTACGACGAAAAAGGCTGCACCTATTGCCCAATCTGGTATGCCCACGCGAATTAGTATCTTAATACCGGCATCCATATATCTTGATTCTATATAAAACTGAACTAATACGCGATTAGAACTAGTTTGATTTTATGTTTCTATGATTGATCACTTATTGTTATGCTTTTTGAAATCATTCCATTATAGTTGGACCATTAGGAATTAGCAACAGCTCGTGGATCTTTATTGGAATTGGAGCTTTTATTGTTTTGCTGCTCGCCATAGTCATCCCCGTCATCGCTGTATGCAAAATAAGGTAAGTTATAACCCTTCAGATTATACACCTTCACTCTATCTGTATCTTTGATATAGTATAGTGTAAACGCATTGATTCAATTTATCATCTCACCTCATCTTACAAATGTCACAAGGATAGCTCTTGGTCCAGGCTATGGTATGGTTTTATGGTATTTGACATAATTAGACAAGTTAAGCTATTGCTTGACCTAATCAAGTTTGATGATAGCTGCAACAGGACAACATTTGTTTCCAGATCTAAGAAAGAGACGCAAGGTAAATGTGTGCTTAAAGTTGAACGATTATTAGCCTCAATCAACCATCCAGCAGGGGGTCCACCACATTCTACCATTCAGCGTTCGAATGTTACATCTCCTAATGTTGAATCTGATGAGGCTCACCATGAATATGGGGAGATCCCAGAGATAAAAGACAGCAACCCAGAGTACCAGACATTAGCCATCCCCCCAGGAATATATGTCAACGACCCCAGGACACAATATGAAACTTTGCAATCTCCATCATAATGATATGAACCCAGATTGTAATTCGTTGAAACAAGATACGGTCTGTGTGAAGCTACAAAAAAAGGTACGGGCTAGAGTGAGTGTTATATATTAGGCTGTTCAATTAGTTGATTAAAATATGTAGAACGTATATATCACAAGTTCTAAACGCGGCAACATCATCATACACACAGTTACGAACCACAAGCTTAACACAGACGCATCAATGTGTAAAAAAACATGTTTCAGAATAAAACAATCAATCGTTGATCTCGATTATTGCTTAATTAGAGAGAACATGTGTAATATTTGTTAACTGTTGCGCATTCAAACATGCCCTAATAAGCGGAGAAGTTTTAACTGGCCTGAGGCATGACTAATTACAAGTGTCGCAGGCGGTTTGCACTGCGTCCGTGACTTCACCAGAGCGTTCAATAGCTTCACGGACATGTATTCTAGTGGCTATTGATTAGAAATGATATACGTTATAATAGTATCTGATAGTTATATTATAGGTCCACCCGAACTGGTAAGAGCGTATTCAATGTGCCCCAATCTTGTTGCGTGACTCACTTGAATAGTGTTTTATATACCCG
>JAXGGS010129754.1:0-18941 GCA_035585475.1 Armandia brevis
TGTATTTTTGGTAGAGACAGGGTTTCACCCTGTTGGCTAGGCTGGTCTTGAACTCATGAGCTCAAGCAATCCACCCATCTCAACCTCCCAAAGTGCTGGGAGCCACCCTGCCTGACCTCCTCTTCAATTTTTTTCGAAGGATTTAAGTATAATTGATATTAGTTCTCTAAAGCTGCTATGCTATAATCGCAATATACAACATCACCGTAAATCGATCGGATGAAATAACAAAGGAAATAGTGAAGGATTGTGTAAAATATGCAACTATTCCTACATGCTTTGTCGAATTAGTTTATTCATCTTGGTTGACAGGTAAGCCATCAGGGAGTGACACCCTAAGTATATACGACCTACAGTGGGACCCAGGCAAGGTAACTGGGAGGGAAGGGGTAGGGGTATGGTGACAGCTGAGATATCTGGGTGTGCCACACTGAATAGATATGACCAGAAATACCCAGGCAAGGTACCTGAGGAGGCTGGTTGTATCTATTGTACATGGTGTAATAAACATCAGAAAGAATCTGTTAAAAGTGGATTATTTTAAACCATTTTATAATGTGTATAACAGAACCTGCCCCTGCCTCATTCGTCCTGCCCATAACCCAGAAATACTTAAATCTGACCATAACAGAAAATAAGTGAAACCTCAGAATTTATTTAATTGAATATGAAACACAAGGGGCCGGGATTAATTTGGATAATTATTAGCAACTTTTTCTCACATCATACAAAGATGATTCGATGTGAGCAACCATTTTATTTGATACATATATTTTTATATATGAGCTGCTGGCGTGTTGTACGAAGAAATATAAATGGTTGGACTCAGATCAGATATTTTCAGGAGACGCCTCATATAACACGTGTTTGATTTCCAAGATTTGGTAAAATTGCTGGATGTTGAAAATCTACAAAACTTCTAAGTTTAAATTAATATATCTATGCATAATGAATAATTTTCTCGTGTCAGATATCTTAATCAATACACATATGCCTTCGTGAATCTACTGTTTTATAAATCCTAATTGTTAATGATATAATAAAGAAAAAACATTCACTTAAAAAATAATTGTCCTACTCATATCAAGAATATATACCCACAAAATGATAGAATATTAACACCATTATAAGGAACTCACGCATATTTTCCTTAGTTTAATTAAGATCATGGTAAACTTGCCACATTTGACCTGCCTTCACAGCCCACTTTTATATATCCCTATAAGACAATGGCTGTAGGCTCCACACAAAGGGTTTAGTTTCATAACCCAAGTTCCCGACAAAACAAGATTTAAATGGGGATGCATGAGCAAGGTTGTTTACCAACTCAAGCCAATTTCGTTTGTTCATCCTTAATATTATCTGCATAAACCAAAAGAACGAGACTGTCTTTGTGGCGGACATGGGCGGGTCACTTTATTTTCTTCTTATAGCTGATCAAGTGGGATGGCACAGGTCAAGAGGTCGCAATATGTGATTATGCTGCTATCGGATGGCATTATTATGATATTTGCTTGCATTGACACACAGTCCATCGGTAACAACATTTGGAGTATCATTAAACAATAGAATAAGAAAGAAAGAAAGCTATTTCATGTGTTATATATCTGTACCTTTTATTAGTTGTAATTCTTGAATACACAAATTATCAGACCAGCTGTCTAGGATATCCAGTAATATATGTGATTATATAATTACAAGAGAAAATAAGTGTTATTATCTACGAGAGTGGTTTCATCATCATTATCTTCAGTGGGTATATCAGCCCTGTCACCTACATGGACCGCACCGTTAACTATGGCCACGTCATCATAGGTCACCTTTCTCCCGGGTCCACCGTTCAGAACCTCAGACGGTGTTACGGGGTTAGCATGAGTTCCATTATTGTTCCCGCATCCAGCAGCGGTTTTTAGGAAATCGTCGATTCCGTCATAGACATTCTCTAGGACAGAGACGGGGCGAGTTGCTAGCTCCGTCAGGTTCTTGCGACTCTTCTGTCGGTGCGACATGGAACCATTAGTGCCGAATCCTTCTCTGACTGTTCCTACATCTCCCGGACCTGCAACTTTCCTCCTGTAATCGAATCAAGCTCAATTAATCATACACAGGTTCTAGAAGTTGGCGCAAATTAACAAAGTTGCTACTTATGGTGGTGGGGTTGCGCTTACCCGATCTTACAAATAACTACAATAATCACAACAAGGAGAATGAGGAAAACCAAACATCCGACAACTATGCCTACTAAAGCTGCAAATGACAAATACATATGCATCTTAAGTTCATATTTTTTACATTAATGACATTTCGGAAGTTGAATCGTCTAAATATAACTGACGAATTCTGTTCGCGCACTTTTTAAATCAAAGGCCTAATCGCCTAATCCAGATTAATATTGGCCACTAAACAAACAATATATACTTTGACTTATTGCGAATTCCAGAATTGCAATCCAAAAGAGTCAAGAGTTGATTTACCTGCTTGTGAGGTTGTACCCTCTATAGGATTTACCTGCATGGTCGATACTGTGGTCAATATGAGTGAAGTGGTGTCTGTAATCGTACATTATTCGATGCAAAATATTGTCATCCTCAAAAAGACAATTCCTTTACTTTAATGATATATTGTATGCTTCTTAGTTTACTTACGTTTTTCGCCGGCACTGAACACTCGTGGATTACTGAGATTTCCATCTTCTCGATTTATTCTATACACCGTCATCGTACTTGGGGTATTATTCTTAAAAGCATAATACCACAATCCATTTTCAGGATTAAAGTAAGGGCAATTTGTAGAAGTTTTGAGCTGTGAAGTTGAGTTCCCACATCCGCATCCGAGATAACATTCTTCGCCACAAATAGAATCAGAATAGTCAACCTGTTGAAAGAGATGGTGCAGCCGAAAGATATGAATAGTAAAAACATAGTTTAAATTATAAACGTAGAGACAAATATACCCTGAAATTTCTTACTATTGCGACATAATTAAAAACGCCTCCTTCACACCACTCTAGACAAAGTATCAAATCTGCGCTCGCCAAATATAAATGAATACTGTGCTGTTTTTCACTTTGATCTAATTGGAAATTGTGATAGCGTGATATTCTGAAGGAATTGTGCCCTTCGAAGCATCCTGGATAACGAGGTCCTGACAAATAGAATAATTTTGGCCAACTCATTTAGATTCATGAATTGTTGCGAATGTGTAAAAGGGCTGATACGCAGACATTTATATGTCATTAATTACCGGGATATACAATAGATTTTGCCTTTCGGGATATTTCCACCTTCCATGAATAAAGTTCATGATAAGGGCATGCTGTTTGGTTTAGCGTGTCTCCAGCAGGTGTTGTGTGTCCACAAAGACATCCAATGTACGGAGCGTCAGAACCATTATAGTACTAAAAAGTTAACAATGTTTCATTATGTATGTTGATGAAACACCTGCGATATTATAAAGATAAGCAGAATAACCTACACTAGCCTAAATAGTGTACTCACAATAGCTAAATATGAATGATGAATGCACTGATTCCAACATGCTTCAAACTCAAAATTTGATGAGGAATGATGTGTGTCATCTAAATCGTTTTGAGAAAGAGCTGGTGAATAGATTTTACTTTCATAACCCAAGGCTCCTGCAAAGCATCCTAAATCTTCAACCCCGGCATCGGCAAGTAGAGCTGATAATTATATAAGTAGGCAACCGGTAACGTCTTTATTTAACAATGTTAATTATCTAATATTTCATTAAAAATCCATATACATCGTTTATGAAGAACGAATACTAGTCTCTTTAGCTGTAAACTTACCTATGCTGAGGTAATTTGCCAGTAGGTATATATTGTAGTTTATTATAGATCCTGTAGCCATTTTGTCGGTAGTTGAACCGTAAGTTCTGGTGTTTATAACATAAAGTTATAAGCATACATGTGCTATATACAACGTGCTTGAAAGTTATGTCACGTTTATGGTAAATCACCTCACACGGTTTATTCTGTTGTAACAAAGATGTGTTTAAGGGTCATGTCACATTGAGGTCATAAATATATATGGTGGGTTAGAGTATGGTGAAAGTGCCCGTGCTTGGTATAATGGATATAGTTACGCTTGACACAGCAGCCATAAACTTAACAATTAACTTGTCGGCAATCAGTGCACACACACACAGAGTGAAAAACTTGCACAAATATCGCTCGCGCTGTCGTGTTGAGGAAGCCTAACATTTCTGTTCATGAAATATTAAACACAAATGGATAACCATCATCTAAGGCAAACCTAAAACCTTATAAAACGATTTCTTGAATCAAATTATATTCTAGTAGATTGAGGTATCTGCAATCATCCTGAAAAAAGTGGTATTACGTATGCTGGCTAGGTACTTTCATTTGGTACTGCTTTTCTTTACTACTTATCATTGTTGCACTTTAGTGACTTTCCGAAGCTACATTCTCTGCTATTCAGTATGGATGCTTGAAATACCTGTAATTTTAAAGGGTCGAATGTGGTTATTACCAGCTTAAACATTTATTTCTAAGACAGTTTAGCATGTGTGCCGAAGGTATCGCTGAAAAAGGCGAGCTGATTCTTGTCCCTACGTTAGAAGTTGCCATATTTTGCATTTTATAAGGCCATATAAAATTAATAAGTTGTTTCTCAGGCCCCGACCGTATGGGCCTGAGACCCCCCGCCCCCCTCTTTTTATTAAATAAATCGCGAACAAAAAACCTGCCGCCCCTTATTTCACAGAAAAAAACAACAACAAAAAATCTGAAAAGAAAAAGGATCTCCCCCCCCAATCGACTCTTACACACAAAATACCCCCTAAAATACCCCCTAAACGTGCCTAGAACCCCTTAAAATGGGCCAAATATTTTTTAAAAAAAGAGGCACCTGTCGCCCCTACAGATTCGCGGGCCCGCCGCCCCCCTAAATGTCTGGTGGAAAAATAATTAAAAAAAACTGCCGCCCCCTTTATCTGAGAAAATAAAATAAAAAGAAAAAAAACTTGACCTGCCGCCCACACTCTCCCTCTCAAGCAAATAAAAGCCTGAGAAACAACTTATTAATTTCATGGGGCCTAACCGTGACTTGTGAGCACATGTAGAGTAGTGGTGCTGATGAATTATCTAGGATATTTAATTGCTCTAATATAATCCATAACCTTTTATAAGCTATATGCAATCATCATAATAAACTTGTCATATGTTACTTCTTTCACAGCCCACTATTATCAATTTTCCCGTGTAAGACAAAAGTTAGAAGCGCATTTTAATTTGGGGTGCATGAGCACACATCCCTGTTGTTTACCAAGTTCTATGAACTTTATTTGTGCATGTTAAATAACGTCTGTTTATACCTATCAACGAGCAATTTAGGGTGTTGAAATAATTGCAAATTGATTATAATGATATACCATGTGAAAGGTAAAAAAAAATCAACATTACTGTCCTCGTTTAAAATGAAAATGTGACCGCAGTATATGCCAACATGCGAAATTATCGCTAACAAAGTATCTAAACATATATTTATTGTCCGAAATGTCTCTCAAAGAAATATCAGTGTTTAATGGAAGAGGTTTTATCTGATCATTTATTTCATATGCAAAAGGTAATGCAGTATACATATCGCAGCATAATAGTTTATCAACCGCCATCAATAGTTTCGCTTGTATTGAAATTGACACATCCATCATCGCAAAAGAATTAGGAACATAATTAAATCTATGGAATACGAAAGACAGAAAACTATTTCATGTGTTATATATCTGAAGCAGAATATTTTATTAGTTGTAATTCTTGAATATACAAATTATCAGGCAAGCTGTCTGGGATATCCTGTAATATATGTGATTACATCATTAATCTAGAGAATAAGTGTTATTATCTACGAGAGTAGTGTCATCATCACTATCCTCTGTTGGTGTTTCAAGCCTGTCACCTACACGAACCGCACCGTTAACAATGGCTACGTCATCATAAGTCACCCTTGTCCCGGGTTTATTAGGTTTAGCGTACAGAACATCTGGGAGGGTCTCGGGGTCAGCAGGAGCTCCATTGTTGTTCCCGCTTCCAGCAGAGGTTTCTCGGAAATCATCCATCCCATCATAGACGTTCTCCAGGCCAGTATCGGGGCGAGGTGCTGGCTCTGTCAGGTTCTGGCGACTCTTCTGTCGGTGCCACATGAAACCATTAGTACCGAATCCTTCTCTCACTGTGCCTACATCGCCCGGACCTGCAGATCTCCTCCTGGAATATAATCAAGCTCGATTTATCATACACAGGTTTTAGAAGTTGGCTCAAATTAACAAATTTGCCACATTATGGAGGTGGAGTTACTTACCTGATCTTACAAATAACTACAATAATCACAACAAGCAGAATGAGGAAAACCAAACATCCAATAATAATGCCTATTAAAACTGCAAATGACAAATACACATTCCTTCATGATAATTATGATTTTGTAATTTCTATTTCATGCATTCAAAACAAGTAAAAAGCATTTCTACCTGCTGAAGTTAAACCTTCTTGAATTGTTGAGCTTTTATCTGAACCTGGAAATATTTGTGTCATAGTCCAATTAATTTAATTTGAAGTATTAACCTTTAAGTATATCATACTTTGGTCATTTGTTTAACTCAATACAGCAAAGCTCTTTACCTGCGTGGGAAATTGTATCCTTAGTGGTGTGTACCTGCATGGTCGACATGGGTGCAGTGGTATCTGAAGCATATATCGTGGTGATAATAAATAATGCGATTACGGAAAAGTCGGATAATGCTCATTAAACCAATCCATTTGCCCCGTTGATATGCATTATACTGTATTCTATTATACTTACATACTTTGCTTGCAGTGAACACACTAGCATTAATGACATGTTCATCTTCTCGATCTATATAAAAAACTGTCATTTTCCGATGCTTATTAAATGCGTAATACCACAATTTATCTTCAGGATTAAAGTATGGACAGTTTATAGTTCTAATGAGCTGTGATGTTGAGTTTCCACATGCGCAGCCTAAATAGCAATCCTTATCGCAAACAGAATAGTCCGCCTGTGTGACCAAAAATACTTATTGCATGCTTTTATCAATGGTAAAAACATAGTCACAAAGTATTATCATACATATTGAAATACCAAGAAAGTGCCTTACTAATGCGACATAATTATGAAGCCCTAAATCACACCACTCAAGGCAACCCTTCATATCCGCATAAATATGATATACAGTAATATCATGTTTGGGTGTCCCTTGATCCATTTGGTATATGTGGTTGCTGGATATATTGAAGGAGTTGTCAAATTCAAAGCATCCCGGATAACCAGGTCCTGAGGAATAGATTAATCTCAGCCAATTTATTAAGATGTTCTATTACGAATGTTGCAAATGACTGATATACAGACAGTTGTATGTCGTAAATACCGGGGTATATGACGGATTTCTTCTCTTGCGATATTTCAACCTTCCACATATTCCTTTCATAAAAAGGGCATGACCTTGGATCTATTGTGTCTCCTGTAGGTGCTGTGTGTCCGCATCGACAATCAATCGATGGGACTTCAGAACCGCCATAGTACTATAAAGTCAAAAATGAAGAAATATGTTTCTGGACGAAATACCTGTAATATAATAGAGGCAAGCAGAATGTCCTAAAACAATTAGGATACTCACAATGGCTAGATATGGATGATTATCATGAACGCATTGATTCCAACATGCTTCGAATGCAAAGTAAGATGAGTAATGATAAGTTTCATTAGGATCATTTTCGGGTAGAACGTCGGAAATTATTTTAGTATCATAACCCAAGTCTCCAACAAAACATCCCAAATCTGCAGCCCTGGCTTCGACTAGTATAGCTGTAAAATGATATAATCAGAGAACTAATAGCTTCCTCACCTTAACTTGAGATCAGATTACAATGTTTGTAAACATCAATAAACATCATATATGACAGACGAATACTAATCTCATTGTTTGAAAACTTACCTCTGGTAAAAGAATTAGGAAGCACGGATATAATGTATAATATCATAAATGCCATATACATTTTGCTCTCTGGTGAAGCTTAGTTTTCTCTGTATATCTCCTATAAGACTGATGACTGTAACATTTACATGTATTATATAAGATGTGATAGAAAGTTATGTCACGTCTATGTTAAATTACATCACCAGTTTTATTTACTGCTCTATTATATTGTAACAAAAGAGGTGGATAGGGGTCATTTCACTTTGAGGTCGAGATCGTATATTGAGGGTTAAAGTCGGGAGAAAGTACCGACGTTTTGTGTAAAGAATCGTCACGCTTGACACAGCAGTCATAAACTTACTCCCAATTAACATGTCAGAACTTTACCATTCAGTCTGAATCAATGCACACACACGTAGAGGGAAAAACATTCATGAATATCGTGCAATGTTAAGGAAGTCTAACTTTAATGTTTATCATAAATATACGTGTACAGCCAACGAATGTTTTGTCATTTATAAAAGTATATTCTTATAGAGATACTAGGTAACTGCCATCATCCTGTAAGAGATATATATATGCACGTGTTTTATTACATTACATGGCATCAATATGTGGAGTCTCAGATCGTGTGACTGTTGAAGCGGAACTATGAGTAGTGTTGCGCTGACGCTCTTCGGACTTTTAATTTATCGAAAGTAGTGGTTGGTGAAGTAGTGTAAATATTTGAAATAATGGATGCTCTTTAAAGGGCCTAGCGTATAACGTATGATTCCCATGTGTGGGGACCCCGTGGAGCTATATTTAGATCGCTTGAGGAATGAAACTTGAATGTTTTGTTGAACTTCTCAGTTACTTTTATGTCGTTTATTCTTAAAAGAATATTTAACAGCTAGTCTATTTATGTTTAAGAATCTTTATATACCATTTCTAGTCGAGATATTTTGTGCTTTAAGCTGCGCTTAGCAATTTGTTAAACCGGGTCATTTTAACGTTAACTCTTACATCAGATGTTATGTATTTATCACAGATTGCTTTATTTCTTGTACTTAAACTGTGCTCAGACATGAATAAATAGAATAGATGATTGTGATTACAAGATTCCTATCGTCTGCCTGAATTTGTTTAAATTCACACGCGTCAACACACCCACTAAATCTGCTGGTAAATACTTTTTAAATTAGGAAGAATACGCAACGTAACAAAGCAATGGCCAGCTAAGTTTGTGGCTATTATTGACGTTAGTTCGAATAAAGTCATATTTTCATATTACATATATGATATATCTTGTCGTATGCACCTCATTCTGCTGGTCGTTCATTGGGTAACACATAAAGTTATGTTGTGCCCTAACAAATGCTTATTGGTCGTTTGTATTCGTGATTTGATTCGATGATAAATATTGATAAGTAGCTGAGTATCTACGATTTAGATAATTGAGCTGTTGTGAACATTTAAACCTAATTAAGGTTTTCCCCATCATCGTTGTTCAATTATTTTCATTATTTCTTTATTTGTGAAACTATACAGTTGAATGATCCATTAAAGCCGATTAATGGGAAGTACAACTCTGTGTGTTAATTATTGAGCTTAAGTGAATGAATGAAATATATTAGCTGATGAATTTAGGTGTTGTACCTTTAAATTATGTACTAGATATGACTATTAATAAGTTACCTCAAGACGTAGCTAGATGTATCAGTCGTGTTTAATGTTGACACCTTTTAAATCACCGTATATTGACGATTGACCAATGTTTCGGGGAACTCAAACATCGAAGCAATTATAGTAGTATATATGGTATAACAGCATATAGTCAAGGGTCCAATGAAGCATGGTCACACTGAGATAAAATTTAAATCGATTAATCTATGGGCTGTAAGTAATCATCGTTAGTATTGGCTATCCCCTCTAGTTCAGCGTAGGTTCGATCTGGATTATCGTAGACAACTTCTGGTGTCTCATAGAGTTCCTCTATGGGTTTCCTGAAAATAAAGATAAAATAGAATTCTATCAGCTTCACTAGTCATTTAACCTGTGTCAAATCTGGGACTAAATTTCCGTCATTCCAGGTTCTGGGTTTCAAGAAGGAACTTGCTTAGAACGCAATTTAATCTTTCCAGGAGATGATGACCTGTTAAGCGCAATACACCAGATGATTCTGAGATTGTATTGTCACTTGAGGGGAACTGTGGAACGGGGCTGGATATCATACCTGAATATTCTAAACGATAGGAGGCTAGAAGGGTCCTTTATAATGATATTTGTACGTCCTTTTATACCAGTTCAATGAAATATCTATAATTACCACCATTTTTCTTCCACGAATGCAGAAAAGTATTTGGACACTAATATGGTCTATTAATTAGGTTATTTATTTTGGAAAGTTCGAGAGGCACCACTATGTGACAGCTTGGGACGCCATGCCACGATATATTACACCCATACGATTTCTTGTCCAAAGTCTGTCCATAACAACACGTGTATAGAGCATGTGACCAGATCGACGGAAAATAAGACGAAATATGAAATAGGTAACTTTACCTTAGTTTACAAACAACTAAAACCAGCACAATTACGAGGATTAAGAACACCAAACATCCAATAACAGTGCCAGCTATAACTGTCAAAGTACAGAGCATAATATCACCATTAACATATAAATAAATACTTTTATATTTCGAAGGTTTTATGAACCTCTCTCACCTTCTATTGACATAAATCGCTTAGGGTTGTTCTTGTTTGTTATTGACAATAATGTAGGGATTTGTGTAGTAACGACTGAAAACAAATGATGCAGAAAGTGTTGATATCATGTTAACAAGGTTGTATGCTTAGTTTGTAAATACGTTGTACTTACATTCGTCGTTTGTACTGAAAATTTGAGGTGGATCAATATCGGCATCTTCCCGATTTATTTCATACACCGTCATTTTGTGGGGAGTATTGTTTTCAAATGCATAGTACCACAGTCCATTTTCAGGATTAAAGTAAGGACAGTTTGTAGTTCTGGTGAGTTGTGATGTCGAGTTTCCACAACCGCATCTTAAATAACAACCTCTGTCACAAACAGGATCAGATAGGTCAACCTGTGGACAAGAAGGGACTTTATTAGATAACTATTACAAATATTGAGAAAGAATTGCAGTTGACTAAAATACGTTGTATATATCTTGCTAGATAAATCAAGGAACACCTACTATAGCTACATAATCATAAGCACCCGTCGCTTGACACCATTCGATACAATTGTCTAAATTAGCGGCCGCCACATACATCTCAGTACGTTCTATTTCCGTCAATACAAAGATGTGATTTTGGGAAATGGTGATAGAGTTATCATATTCATAGAATCCTGGATATTTCGGCCCTGCAAATTATAATAATCAGGATCAACACTGACGGGCAAGTAAAACCGAATATATTGCTACATTGACAGAAAACTCTGGACAACCAACAGGTCATCAATTGTTACCTGGATATACAATGGACTTTGATTGAATTGATATTTCAGCCTTCAGTGATCCTTCATCGTAAAACGGGCATGTCTGGTGATCTATTGTTTCTCCTGCTGGTTCAGTGTTTCCACATAAACAGCTAAAGTGGGGGTCTTCAGAGCCAGAATAAAACTGCAAATTATAGTAATGAGATATCACTTGCGTATGACGCAAAATGAAATCAATATCAAAATCTCTATTGAAAAACCTAGTATACTCACAATTGCTAGGTAAGAATGATGGAAGCATTGATTCCGACAAGTATTAAATACTAAACCTGATGCGTGATGATAAATGCCATGAGAATAATTTGTAGGTAGAACAGTTGAATGTATTTTCTTCTCATAACCCAGATCTCCGACAAAACATCCCAAATCCTCAGCACCGGCGTCGACAGGAAAGGCTGAGAAATAATATAGTATATACAGGCTGAATAGTTTCTTCTTTATTCGGGATCATGTTACAATATTTACAATCTAGGGTAGACATCTATATAAATCATTAATGAAGAAAAATGCTAGTTGTATTGATAGTAATCTTACCTCTTACTAGCAGGTGCATAATACATGTTAGTAAATGTTTGGTATTCATCGTTTTGTCAGTTGAAGTTTAGATTCTTGTGTGTAACATTTCCGCGTATGACACTCACTACTGTAACATATACATGTATAATACACACTATATAGTGAATAGCAGCACGAGTGTTTTTATTCACCGTTTTATTATCATGTGGATACGGTTTGGGTCACATTAAGGCATTCATTCAATGGATAGTGTTAGAGTGTAAAAAGTTACCGGCGTTTTGCATAAAGAGTCGTTTCGCTTGACACAACAGCCATAAATGTAACCCCTCATTAAGATGTCAAAACTTCAGTATTGGGTGCACACAAACCGGTAGAGGGAACAGCATCTACGAATTGCGTGTAATTTTAAGGAAGTCTAGCATTATTGTTTATCGTTAACATATGGGTACAGCCATCATCAAGTGCCAACAAAATGTATCGCACTTTTTAAAACTTCATTTCTAATAGCGTTGGATGACTGGCATCATGATGTGAAAGATAAATATGTGTACGAGTTTGTTTTATAACATGACATTAATATGTGGGTTCTTAGGTCTTGTTCCCATGTAGCAAATGCATATACCGCTAATTGTCTGTGACCATCATAAAAAAGAATAATCATTCAGAGTTACAACTCCTTTATCAAGTTTCCTCTTGACCTGTAATTAAGGCCACATAAAATTTATATTTTCTTTGTGAGGGCCGCCCATATCAACTTGCTGCACCCTTCTTCTCCCTCAGGACAAATACAACATCTGCACCCTCACCCTGCACCCTCATTTTCATTTCAGAAAAAAAACTTGACCTGTCGTCCGGAGTCCTTTCTCAGACAAAATAGTAAGCCGGAGAAAGAATTCATTTATTTTATGTGGCCTAAAGTTATATATTATCTATTCTATACTTTTAAACCAGATAGTGCTACTAGTGGAAACTGTTACAGTTACGCAATAGCCATCTAATTTTGTAAAATAGTGAGCACAGATAAAGTTGTGTTGTCATATGTATCTCATTCTGAAGGCTGCGCGTTGAATGAGGAACTAAATGCATAAAGTTACCTGGTGCCATTAGAATTGTTGATTGGCCATTTGGATTTGTGGTTTGCCACTATTAAGATAACTTTTGCGGCCACAACTTAAAAAGTTGAACTGTTGAAGACACTTGATGAAAACACTTAATCAAAATTGTAACCATCAGTATTCTTCTATTCGTCTCATTAATTCTTTGAATGTGAAAGTATTCAGTCAAACAAACCTGCCGATAGAAGGGAAACTATTATAAAATGTCGTAAACAAATGTGTATTCTTACATTAAGCGACGACTTAAATTAATAATTGATACATACTTGCGGATGAATTTAAGTGTTTGACATATTTCTAGATATAGTATATTATCAGCTAACCTCAAGACGAATCAATATGTATCAGTCATGTTAAATTAATACAACTTTTAATTCACTGTTTGGAGCACATTGTTTTGCTCTGAGATATTTAAGCTGAAGTGGAGATGAAGGGAGTGGTCCCGCGGATGTTAACTCTGCATTTGGTAATCCACCACAAATAACTTACCACGATAAATAAATAACTATTTCCATTTATTGCAGTTGTGTATATGGTAGAATGCACAGGTTAAACTGGGAAACAATAAGGTACAGAATAAGCACGCAAACATCACAGCAAGCATATATACAATGATGAGAAATAATAATGTGAATCTAACAAGGTTAACATGCACAATGTAAATATTTTTCTTAATGTAATAAAATTAATGTACAATTGTACACTTTCTTTTCTTTTCTTATTCTTTATTTCATTCTGTATTATTGTCTGCTAATGTATACAGGAATCATGTTACTGGCCAGAGGCCAATACATTTAACAAATAAAATAAAAAATAATATAAATTAATCTAAAGAACAGGAATTACTGAAACGTAAATTGTATACAAAGGTAAAGTAAAATAGCAGAACAGAGACTAAATCAGAGGTTTAAGCTCTGACAAAGTCATGGTGAAGTAAGATACGGAACTAATGATTAATGATAATTGAAACATTAGTGACGCTAAGACGCACCGAAGATACAAATCATACATGCATGTGCAGAAACATAGTGTACCAGGTGGGATATAATGTTATGGCAGGTTTAACCTATAGTGATTATTGTGTGACACTAAACGAGGATTACATGTGTGATAACATACAATCGAGCAAGTTAAATAGGTGAAGTATGCCATAATATAATTACAAGAGGTTAATTATCTAGCGCAGTGAAGAAACCAGGGAACGTGTTCTTTACTATAGAACTGTAAATCAATGTTTTCGGGGAACTCAAACATTGGTGCAATATAAAAACTAAATTGATTAATCTATAGGCTGCATGTAATCATCATTCACATTGACCTCGAGCTCTGCATAGGTTTGATCTGGAATATTATAGACAACTCCTGGTGTCTCGTATTGTTCTTCTGTGGGCTTCCTGAAAATACAAATCAAGTTACATTCTGAACATTTCATTTACCAATGCAAGTTGTAAACGTCAGATCTGAGACAACATTTTCGCCTTTCCGGGCTCTTTGAAACCAGTTGGTTAGCACCATACCATTACCAGAGACAATGTTCAGTTACCACATTGTCACCTTACCTCGATATTATAACTGAGAATGTTCCGCGATATATCTATTATATAGAACCATGAATAGAAGGCAGCTATTAGCTGATTTCACTCAAAGATGACATATCAATAATAACCACAATTTGTTCATTATGAATGAATATCGCATTATAGGATACCACTGAATCATGGGCCAAACTGTATTGTTGACAAGCGATGAATTGTATGAAGTGTTAGCATTGCATCAAACACTTAGTGTAACCAGGTTGACTAAAAAGTAACAATAATATTAAACTATACCTGATTTTGGAAATAACTAAACCCAGCAAAATCAGCAAAATTAGAAAAACCAAACCACCAATAACAGCTATAACTGTAAAATTACAAAGCATAAACTTTACCTCATGATGAAATTGATTGATAAATGTTCATGTCTTAGCATGCATGTAACTTGACCTACCTCCTATTGAAGTAAATGGGTTAGGGTTCTCAAATGGAGTGGTTGATGACAATGTTGGGTATTGTGTAGTAGTGTCTAAAAACACAAGACGTATAAAATACTGATATCCTGTTCTAGAGGTTGAATATTAAATTCTACATGAGTTACTTACATACGTCGTGTGTACTGAACATTCTAGAATGATCTATGTTTTCTTCTCCCTGATTGGTTTTATAAACTGCCATTTTGTTTGACGTATTGTTGCTAAATGTATAATACCAAAAATAAGTTTCAGGATTAAAGTAAGGACAATTCGTAGTTATGGTCAATTGAGCTGTTGAGTTTCCGCATCCGCATCCTAGGTAACATTCTCTGCCACAAACACGATCAGATAAGTCAATCTGTAGTACAAGTGATTATTTCGCTGTATCAATCGAAAGTTCCATAATTGCATTACAAGGCACATCAATCTATAAATATCAAATATACCCACTTACTATTGCAACATAATTATAAACCCCATCTTGACACCACTCCAGACAAAATCTTAAATCAGCATTCGCAATGTATAGCGCAGGGGTGGTAGTATAATGCATCGGGAAGTAGTGATTCTGGGAGAACCGGAAGGAGTTGTCCAATTCAAAACATCTTTGATAGTTAGGACCTGGTAGTGAGGAGAATGTGAAATTAACTGGTATAGCGGGTGAAGGAATGTCACACAAACAAACACATATCGCCAGTTACCAGGATAAACGATGGATTTCGATTGATTTGATATTTCAGCCTTCCACGATTGACCGTCGTTGTCGTAAAATGGGCATGTCCGGTGATCTAGTCTGACTCCGGCTGGTTCAGTGTTACCACATAGGCAGCTTAAGTGGGAATCATCTGACCCAGCATAAAACTACAGATAATAAAGATGAAGAAACAGTTGTGCATGACGACACACGACAAACAATCAATCGAGCTCCATTAAATTACACTCACAATCGCTATATAAGAATGAAATCTGCATTGCTCCAAACATGCGCTAAACGCAAAGTTCAATGCGGAATGATAGGTGTCATCTAAGTCATTTACAGATAGCTCTGAGGAATAAATCTTAGATGTCTTATAACCCAAATCTCCTGCAAAGCATCCAAAATCCTCAGCAGCAGCGCTGACGAGAACATCTGAGAAATATAATATACAGAAAAACAACTGCATTGCTCCCTAATAATTTTGACTAAATTTTAAGTAGACATCTTTACAGTATATACCGCAAATACGTCAAATAGTCAATAAATGCCATTTTGTAAACATACCTGTGTCGTGTAAACCAGCAAATATACACATCAATTTTATTATAATCCCTCTATGCATCGTGATGTTAGGTGAAGTTTAGATTCCTTTATGTAACTTCCCTGTCTGACTATAACTCTGACGTTTATACCCTGTACATGTATCATACACAATGATAGAAAGTGATGTCACGTCTATGCCAAATTTCAACAGAACTTTACGATATTTTATAGAGTGGGTTCGTACAGGGTCAGCTAACATTTGAGGCTATATTCTATAGTGTGGAGTCAAGAGAAAGTACCGGCGCTTCGTGTAAAGAATAGTCACGCTTGACAGTGGACATATAATTACCCAATTTACATGTCAAAACTTCAGCATTCAGTGCAGAAACATGTAGAAAGAAAACATCCATAAATATTGTGCAATGTTAACTAAATCTAGCATTAAAGTTTGTAATAAACATACATGCACAACCATTATCAAGTGCCAACCACAGTCCTCATCAATTAAAAATGTTCTTTTGTATTCTAATAAACTAAGGTAGCTTCCATCATCCTGTTTAAGAAAGATGGATAATATTTTACAGTGGCATAGCATTCATTTGTTCTGATACGTGTTGATATTGGCATACATGTATATAAATGTGCCAGTATCAGGGCAAATAACATCAATATGTTGATTCTTAGGCTTTGTTCACATGTAGTAGATGCCCTTTGCAACCCAATTTTATCGATCATAAAGGAAAGATTGATTGTGACCAGTTGTATCCCTTCATTTAAATGTAAAATCCTAAAATATAAGATCCAGTTTTCTCTATAACTGTATATTTAAATATGTGAAAAACTTGAATCTAAACTGTGAATGACTTATTGTAGGATGTGTTAACGATGGATACTGCGTGACATTATGTGTTATCGGTTTGCATGAATCAATAACCATCCCATTCAGTGGTATGGGGTGCATGATTACAGTCTGTTATAGTATCTTTTCTAGTCAATTAGCATTGTGTCAAACTTTGTCAAAGTGACCCTGTGTCTTTAAAATTATTGTTTGAAGATAAAAAAAAGGCCGCTTGGACCTCACCCTACGTGATGGCAAATGTTGGCATGACAACTGTTAATGTGCTGTTGTAAAACATTTAATCTTGATTTTCAAGTTTACAAAACCTGACCACCAATTTGAGAGAAAAAATAGTAAATTTCCTCTAAAAAATGCGTGTTTTTGTCAGTTAATCAAATCTAGTTGTTGAAAATTGGTACTAGACACAGTCAGTTCATAGCAAACCTCAAATAGACTTGTAGTTGCATTTAATTATAATATTATTTTGTAATTATTCATAGACTACATACTGGGGTACTCAAGCATCACTAATTTGATTAAGCAATGGGATGGTAGTAATTTCCAAAAACATATGGCACCTCTTCCTGGTCAGCATAGGTTTGATCTGGAATATTTGGCTCCCTCAAAATGTATATAAGATCAAGTTCCGACCTCTTCATTCATGATTGCAACATGTAAAAGTCATATCTAAGACAACCTGTCTTTAAGTCCAGGTACTATGTTACCTGAAGACCGCGCTCTTAATTTTACTGGAGAAAACTTGTATACGTCCACCACCATCACCTGATTGATGATTCTGAGATTGTTTACGTGTGTGTTAGAAAATGGTAAATATAGAATGAGATCGACAATATTAACTGTAAATACGTTCCACAATATGTGTATTATATATGTAGAACCCCTCAGTGTCAATATTGGGAAGATAATTACTTATCACCGCTGATATAAAAATCATGGGACATGCTCTTTTTATCTTGGCATTCAGCAACAGAAAAGTTGAATAAAGCTGTGAATAACAATATTTTTAAAATAACAAAGCAAACTGCATCGTTTTGTACACGAAGCAGCAAGGATAATCCATAAACATTATTTTAGTAAATAATAAGCATAATATATAAAACCATCGACATGTGCCAACCAAATCTTTTTGTTACTATTTTCAAATAAGATAATACTAGAGATAGGTTACCGTCGTAATCTTGTAAATATAGGCAAATCATACTAACAAGTCAGCGTACATGTATATATGTATATGAGTGTTAGACGACACGTTTTTAATAAGGTGATTATGCAGTTGTGTTAATCTGCATGGACGACAAGGAGGACAATAAGGGTGCAGTTGTGTTAATCTACATGGTTGACAAGGGGGACAACATGGGTGCAGTTGTGTTAATCTGCATGGTCGACAAGGTGGACAACATGGGTGCAGTTGTGTTAATCTGCATGGTCGACAAGGTGGACAACATGGGTGCAGTTGTGTTAATCTACAAGGTTGACAAGGGGGACAACATGGGTGCAGTAATCCAGGGATGCATTGGTCATTCCATTTGTTTGGCAACGCTTCTCTGTGAATTGAGAATTTTATAAATTGTATGTCTATTTCGTTCAAGGGGTTAGCATATCTATATATAATTTCGCTAAGCGAAAAGTTTGTCAGCTGAAATGGGGAAAACTGGTGGAAATAGGCGGATTCTGAATCGGCAGAAAGTGTTTAAATCCGACTTTGTATGCTTTAAGCGCAT
>JAXGGS010129865.1:0-18924 GCA_035585475.1 Armandia brevis
TCCCGACAATTAAGGTCCCGTGAAAAACAAAAAACTGCCAAGGTAGGACATTAAGGTCCCGTGGAAAAGGTGAGAAAACGGCAGGGTAGGACATTAAGGTCCCGTCGAAAACGACAAAGTAGGACATTAAGGTCCCGTGGGCAATGTGTCAAAACAGCTTTGTCCAAGTTATTCATGTCTCGTTTGCCAGCTTTTGATGATTTAGGTGCAGCTGACGGAGTGACAAGTTGGTCATTTTAAATTTTAAAGTCGCCATGGCCGAACCTGTTACTGAGCCGGTCATTTTAAAATCTACCCCAGGAACTTTTAAAATTAGTATGAACTAATTTTTATACACAAAACATAAGACCTTGGCCCGTGGTAGGATCAGATGGTGATGTAGTCAGAAACATAACGGATGTATAGGAGCATGCAGTACATATGTTTGAATTTGAATAAGCCCACATATATTAATCATCAAAAATTTAATTTTAGGGAAGGTTTTAGCCGAATTTAATGTGTCTGTCTGTCTATCTATCTATAATGCACTAATTACATGTTAATACATGAATATATGGATCATGTTGTCTTGTTTTTACACATTGCCGACGGGACCTTAATGTCCTACCCTGTCGTTTTCGACGGGACCTTAATGTCCTGCCCTGCCGTTTTCTCACCTTTTCCTTATTGTCCTACACCCGTATCGATATAACGCGTATCGCATGTCTATTCTATGCCCCGAATTGGTTCTCGCTTCTCGCGGGTCAAAGGTGGTCAAAAGGAATAGGCACATGGTTCCACGATATAACACGATTGTTGGAGACTGGTCACACCGCTACCCGGTTCAATATCGATCATTTGCTGTATAAGTCTCAGGATACATCATCGATATGTATATCCTAACAATGACAAGTGGCTTACAGTGGCTTACTACAGGTCATAACAACTCTTAATCAAATCGTAGAACTTTGGCATGACAACGTTTAACACTGATTTCCCTATTGATCATGACTTGAAAGCTTTGAAAGGGGAATCAAACATCACTTAATCATTCTCCACAATTATTTCCACGTGAGAGCAGCCATCCGTTGGTCATCGTCAATGTAGACGAGGAAGAGACTTGGTGAGTTCTCTTTCTGCAGATCGCGGAAACCGTTAACCCACCCATCCTTGGGAGCATTCAAATATATGCTAAAATATGATTGAGAAATTATATAAGAAATTAAAAATAGATTTTTTTATAAAATTAATGTGCCCAACAGCACCGACCATGCCAAAAATGTAAGGTATATATTTTGAAAAAGATATTCATTTAAGTAATCCTTACCCTATATTTTTAATTGTGATTCTGGCTAAACTTGGACGCGCACAGAATCGCTCTGCACTACAGGAAAATCTCGAGCTCATGTTCAGGAGTTTGTTGATGGTTCTGTCTTTGTCACTTGTTCGAGTGAAGTATATCTCCACATCTTCGGGGGAATCAGGGGAATCAGCATCATCCGAACTATCTATTAAAGCAAAACAATTATCATCACATGATAAACTATAGGTCATTTATTTACGACGGATAATCGATGTAACGCGGGTAGCGGGGATCTCATAACCGCGCTATATCGATCACAACATTTAACCCCTGCGGGGACACGGTAGATCAACTTTATAGCAAATATTCACTGTAAAACTAACCATCACAGATGTTAAATAAATCAAAGACAGTCCCAGCTTGGATTAAATGAGACTGTAATTTATTATCTCCATATTCGTACCGATGTTCTGTAAACTTCCCTCCTTCTAGCAGCGTGTCAGCGTCTAATCTTATTTCTTCTAAAGGAGTTCCAGCTCTTGGTAAGTGGGTAGTTCCCAGAAATACTTTATTATAACCTCTTCCAAAGAAATCATATGGTTCTATCATTGTTAACGGCAGAACCCAGTCAGATTTTGATGGGCCAACAGGAGCACGATCACATAAACTGGCGTCCTTTGGAAGTCGTACAATTCCGTGTTTCAAACATTCATGAGTGTTTGCATCCATTAGCATTGTCGTGAGGCATTCTGGCATGAGGATAACTAGGTAGTAATGTTTAGTTTCCAGTCCTTTCTCTTCAGGGTAAACTATCTTTTGTATCAAATGGTATCGCCAGAACCGTGGTATGTAGAATTCATCCTTCATCGCATCATGTAAATCAATGGTGATGATCTCTGGTTCGTCATCGAGCTGTAGATATTCGTCAAAATCTGGGTAAATGGTAATTTCCTCACTGACGAAGCAAGTCAACAGCAGGATATGGTGATCAACGTTGTATTCAATATCTCCATCTTCTGTCAACCGCTTCATCAGCTGCCCTGTCTCGAGGGAGTAGATTTCTATGGGATGCCATTCGTCCATATCATAATCAGGGCTATATGGTGCATGATATCGCACAAAAATCAGGGCTTGGACAAGTTCCACAGACCTTATGCCATCCTCTGGTTCTATTTTGAAATCTCTTTGAAAATTGTTTGAGACATCAAATACCTCTATTAAATCACGACCTGCAAGGAAAATATTTGAAGTTCTAAGCCAAATACCAGAATTTTTCATGATAGACTATTAACGTTCGAGTTCTTTGATGATTTCATGAGCCTGGTGCGGGGTATTTGATGAGCAGAACTAGATAATCATAAAATGGCAATTTCTGTATTACTGATAAGGACAAATATTAAACATGCATTTGTTATAGTTGTCAACTATATGCATTTTATCCATGCACTAACAATTAAGGCCACATTATGGGCCTTAGACCGCCCGCACCCAGTTTTTATTGTAACTAAAACGAAAAAATTAATATGGCCTAAGCAAGCACATGTACATGTACATACATTGTACTAAACCATTGTTTAGGTACGGGACTAATCCGACTATGATGCGATTCTGTGGGTTATCTATCAGATTATCTAAACGATATCACGGTGTATATACAGTCACGGTCTCGCTAGTGTTGCGCTTAGCGCAGAAAAGTCAAACCTTTCTACGCGTAAATATCGCGTTGGGAGCTTACCTCCAGCGAGCTGACAGCGCGCTAGAGCGATGATCGTTCGGCCAATGGAAGCCACTGCATGTCCACCAACATAGATTAAAGGCCCCTATGGAGACCGAGACATGCAGTGGCTTCCACCGAATGAGCGATCATCGGCAGGGACAAACACTGTGTCTCCCAGGGTCACGCTCTCAGCTCCCTGATCTCCCGCATTCAGAGTAGTGATGAGGCCTATACACATGGTAAAAGAAGTAGTTACCTACTACTTCATCTGACTATTCTAAGTAGTATAAGTAGTATACAGAGTATATACTACTACGTATGCGTTATATAATAATATAATAATATAATTACATAGTTCAGTTTTTGTATTATTTTTTATTTCTAGTCATACGGCGTATTTAACTATTCATATATCATATACTATTCCAGACTGTTACCCAAATGGTGCTATATCAAGCTAATAAATTGTACGTTTTTAAACTTTAGCGCGTCTTCATTGACTTAACATGTTGCTTAACATTAGCCCGCGACTTTACAATACTCATATACTATTTCAGACTGTTACCCAAATGGTGTTATAGGACGTAATCAAGACAATCTGGCCACCAAAAGCATAAGTTAGTCAACAAACCAACCCGGATTACAGCAGTCCGAGACATTTTAGACATAATGTAAAATATGTTTGTATGTTCCCACTCACTCATAGGTAACAATAAATTATTACTACCAACTGCCTCACAAACACATGAATGTTTAAAACCTCGTAAAGCCTTAAATTGTCTTAGTAATAATGTTTCATAATAACCACTCTCTACTTTTGTACAATCCATTGATTCATAATACAACCTGTATTTCTCAGTATCATAGTATTTAGTATATAGCGGAGTTTTACGCGTAATGTCATTTATAAACTTTCTTAGTTGAATGTCATTAGAAATACTTGCTGCTTTGTATGACATATAAAAATCTTCACCTCCATTTTGAACACACAAATTATATAAAGCTTTCTTTCTATAAGCAGCTGCTAAAATAAGTAAGTTGTTTAGTAAAATGAAATGTGTGGTATTCATTACTATGTAAGTTATCAACCCTTTTTGTAAACTTTCGTCATGTAAGAGAGCTCGAGTTAAGCGACCCTCATGCACTAAAGGAGTGATTAATCGGTAAAAATCTGTTGAATACTTTGTGTTGAACATTTGACTACCCCCTTTTAACAACATGCAAATAACCTGATAATTTGTCTTTGGTATGCAGCTGGGGTTTTGAAAATTGTACATAATGTGTAAATGATTTATAAAATTCAAGTAATATGTAGGTATTTTAAGATCTTGGTTTGAAAATATTACAATCTCATAGTTACGACTATAGAACAGGTTAGCATATTGACTAGTGCTTAAAAACACTCTCAATAAAGCATAAAGCTCTAATGTAGCTGGCGATTTTTTCGACTTATACCAATTTTGAAATACAGTCATTATAGGGTGTCGAAAGTGTAGCATCGTTACGGCTGCTGTTGATCAGTGCTTTATCCTTTGATATCAATTTTTGAGGAAAAGGTCTTCAATTATTGTATGCAGCAGTTCTAGAAGAAAATAAAACATTTTTATCAAAATATGTCAAGTTTATTAATTCCACTCCTTACGTACAAATTCTATAGAACCAACATCAAGATTATCATGACGGTCTGTCCACCAGTATTTAGAATACAACCCTGAGCGGTGTACATGCTCTCTAGACATATAAGTCATATGAAAAAATATGTTAGATTGACCCCACTTACTCATAGGTAATAGTAAATCATTAGAGTCAACTGACTCACAAACACACGAATGTTTAAAACCTAGTAATTCGTCAAATTTATGAGTTAACATATTACAGGTAGTTTCAGAGTGATAGAACTTACACTCTTCTTTAGTAGAGGCCATTGATTCATAATAATGCTTGTAATCACACGTATCTACATAAATACTTAATGATGCATTTAAAACAGCTCTATTAATAAAATATTTTAGCTCTGTGTTAAAAGAAAGAGCAGCTGCTTTGTAGACCATGGAAAAATCATCAGCACCCTTCTGTACACATAGATTAAATAATGCTTTCTTTTTATAAGCTGCCGCTAAAATAAGTAAGTTGTTCAATAATACAAAGTGAGTGGTTTTTGATACAATGTAGGTTACCAACCCTTTTTGTAAACATTCATCATGAAGTATTGCCTGAGTTAAGCGCCCCTCATGTAACAAAGGAGTTGTTAATGCATAAAACCTCTTTGAATATTTTGTATTTAACATTTGACTACCTCCTTTTAACAGTTTAGAAATAGTTTGAAAAGATGTAGTTGGTATAATTTCATCACCTGTAAAACTATACATACTATGTAAGTAATTCAGGAATTCTATATAATGCTGAGGTAATTTTAAATCTTCATTTGAAAATGTAACGCTTTCATATTTTGATAAATATATAAAGTCAGCATATCTCCGAGTGTTTAAAAACACTCTCAGTAAAGCATACAGCTCTAATGACGCGGGAGCTGCTGCTGGTGACTTGTTCCAGTTTTTGAATACTGATAGTTGAGAGTGACGAAAATGATGCATATTTACGGTTGCTACGTATGTATGCTGCAAAGCACAACTATGTAGTTCTTTAAAAATACTTGGTGGTTGTTATATACCTGCTTAACAGCTGTGTAGGTATATAGTGATGTGTCAGCAGAGACCCTCGGCAGTTGCGGATCCGGTTTTGAAGATGGCAGACGAAACTAAACCAGTTATAGGCGATCATGAAGAAGAAGAAGAAGTATCCGCTAAAGTCAGTCAATTAACACGTCCGTTAATACCGTTTTTGGAAAAGTCTTCTATTATTGTAAGCGGCAGTTCTAAAAGTGGAAAAACATATTGGATAAATAACTTTTTAAAGTATTTAGAGGTGATGTTTGAAAATGAACCACCTGCAGAAGTGCTGTATTATTATCTACACTACCAACCGCTGTATGATGTCATGAAAAACAATCTGGGGGATAAAATAACATTCAGAGAAGGTATTCCTACATATGAAGATATTATAGATTTTGCTAAAGATGAACGTCACCGGCTAATATGTCTAGATGATGTAATGCATATGATAGTTGACAATGATGCCATAGCACTCATATGTACTCAGTTAGCTCATCATAAAAATTTATCTTGCTTAATGGTTTATCAGAATATTAATTGCTCAGGGAAACATTCAAGAACTATAGCTTTAAACGCCTCATACCTTGTTCTATTTAATAATGTCCGTGATAAGGCTCAAATAGCACACCTAGGTCGTCAAATCTACCCTGGGAAAGGCCGTATTTTTACTGAGGCTTATTCAGATGCTGTTAAGACCCCTTATTCATATTTGTTAATTGACACTAATGCAGTAACCAATGAAAATTACCGCCTTAGATCACAGGTTTTCCCTGGAGAGCAAATGATTGTATATCAAGTTTAAAGCCTAAAAATGTGTCTTTTAAGTGTTTAATTTAGTCTTAATTGCTGTATATATTACTCTAGGTGGTATTTACCAAAACACAATGGTAACAATTTTACAAAGTAGAAAAAAAATATGATAATTCTGATAATTGTTATGGTAATTTTAGATTGTAAAGGGTGAATATGTAAAAATAGTGCTCTAGGCTAAATTTGATAGTTTATAAAGACCAAACTGCAACATAATTCTTGTTTGCTTATTTTATAAAATGGTTTAATCACTGTATATATTAAGATTAATTATACACAATAATTGGCTGTTTAAGACTAAAATACCCCCTAAGGGGGTGCAGGTGTGTGTTGTAAACAGTTTTTGTAAATATGAATAGTTTTGTAAAATACCCAGGGTAGTTATGAATAAATAACTCAAAAACCCTGAGGGGTGCAGGTGTGTGTTTTTAAAATGGAAACAGTTTTGTTTACCCTGTAGTGTATTTCTTCAACTGATAAAGCTTGGTGTATAATACTAATGACCATTAAAATGAGCTATGAATAATATAGTGCTTTTGTAAGTATGCATCAGACCATAATAGCTTAATTATACATGCCTAAAACTTATTAATGTCTTTTTAAATAGATTATACCCTAAGGGTGCCTTAGCAGCATCTGGGTTTAAATGTTAATAGTCTGTGTTTTTGAATAAAGCACCAGCTTTTGAAATATACATGTTTGAACCTGTGTTATGTTTTTAGACTTTACTAAAAGGGGGCATGTGTTAAATTTTAGGCTGTATGGTGGTCTATTCATAAAACACTTTAAGTAAGGTGGTTTTTAATTGGTTAAAACAAAATGTATAAATACTGAGTGTGGTGTAAACCTCTATACAGACAGCCTATTGACCCATCATATTAAAGAGGTATGGATAATATAGTTGTTCCAAATAAGTATTTTCTTAAGTATTTAAGCACTCTTAGTAAGAAAAAGCATATTCAACTAGTTCTTGAAGCAGCCACTCTAATTGAGATAAAAGCTATTTTGGAATTAATTGGTAACTTTATACACAGAAATATAGCTTTTAAGAAAAGTGATTTTAGTAATATTCGTTCTTGTAAGGTGAAATTTGAATATTTGTGGAATGCTAATGTTTCTTTGGCTGTAAAAAAAGAATTTTTGATTAAGAACATCAATTTAGTTGTAAAGCTTTTAAGTGTGCTTAAATACTTTATATCTGAATTATAAAATAATAATGTCAAAACAATTTAGAAAAATTAACTTATCAACGGCTGAGCTTGATAAAGTACCTGCTAGAATCCTGGTAGAACCTTCTAAATTGACACATACAAACGAGTCAAAGAAGCCCACTGGTGATCAACTTGAAAATACATCTGAGTCTAGCTCAGACTCTAAAACAGCTGAGAAATCTAATGAAGATTCTAACGCGTTACAGACTTCAGCTAGTTGGGGGATTCCGGAAAGCGAGCCTGAAAATTCTGAGGTTTTAAATGACATTGAGGGGGTAGACATTTGTGGAAATGACTCGGTTTCTGAATTGTCAGATTCTAGTCATAGTGATGACCTCCCTGAAAATGGAGATGCTGTAGAACTTGATTGGTTTATACCAGACGAAAATAGCTCTTGGATAAAATATTAATAAAAAAAAAAAAAAATATGGTAAAAAAAATATCTAAAGTTGTTGACAAGTATCTAAAGGGTGTTTACTTAGACCCTGCTAAGCAAGGCAGTTACACGGGGGTTACGAGTTTTTTTAATGCAGTTAAAAAAGATGGTAAATATAATCTATCAAAATATATGTTAGCAAAATGGCTACGTAGTAACGATGTCTATACAACAACTCGTAGACGTGTTGGCACATTTTTAAGACCTGAGGTAGCTGTTAAGGGGTTAGATGATATATTTGAAATAGATCTCATAGATTTTTCTCAATATGCGTCGCTGAATAAGGGGTATAAATATATTTTAGTATGCATAGATATCTTTAGTAGGTATTTATGGGCTAGACCATTAAAGACTAAATATGGGGTTGAAGTTTCAGAAGCTTTAGATTCTATCTTTAAGGAGGGTCGGATACCAAAGGCTATTCGCAGCGATTCAGGTCATGATGTGTATAACAAGATTATAACTAAAACTGTTTTAAAACCGTTAGCCATAAAGCAGTATGTGACCCATAATGAGCTTCAAGCAAATTATGTTGAAAGAGTTATTAAAACGTTAAAATCAATGTTGTGGCGTAATTTTAGAGAAAATATGAAGCATACATGGTTTGATGTCTTACAAAAATTTGTATTTAATTATAATTCCCAAAAACATTCAGCCTTGGGTCAAGCACCTAAATCAGTTGATGAGCAGAATGAGGCAAAAGTTCGAATAAATCAGTATATATTAAAACGTGCTCGAAACAAGACCTATTTTGCTAAATTAGATGCTCAGAAGCTGAAGCTAAAACCTTTTAGGTATGCTATAAATGCAGATGTTAGAATTCCATATACTCGGTCCGCTCTTAAACAGCGTGAATATTCTTCAAAGTGGACTGAAGAAATATTTACAATTACAGCTCGATTTTACCGTGAAGGTATAAACATGTACAGACTTAAAGATAAACTAAATTCTCCAGTAGCTGGTACTTTTTCAGAGGCGGAATTGCAACTTGTTAAATATAATCCATTAGGGGTTTATTATATTGACCGAGTTGTTAAGCATTTTACTAAGAAAGGTGTTAAATATGTTGAGATTGCATGGCATGGCTGGCCTAAGAAATTTAACAGTGTTATTCGTGAAACAGAGTTGACTAAATACAAGAAGAAGAGCTCCTAAAAATAGAAAAAACCCAACACTATTTTGAATAAGCCAATAAGAGATCTCTAATTTAGGGCTGTTTAAAATACCCCTCTGTGATTGGCTGGCATTTATGCTATATATGAATATACATTATATATATAACCTATATAGTACTTTCTATTTTTTAGTTAGTCATAACCTAACTTGATGGAGTACTATTTACATATTTCATCATCAGACTGCATTGCAATATACCCGTTTAATACCCATTCACGCTTTACTATTAAGTGTAATTTAGACCTTAATTACGCTAAATGGAAAGTTGCATTGACCGAGGTGAGTTTTAAACCTGAATTTAAAGGGGTAACGCCAGCGGCTTTGTGTTTCTTCTTAGACTGTTGTGAATATAATTATATATATGGGCAATATCGTCAAATCATAAGAAAAGTACCTGTGTTTCAAGCAAATGTAAACAGAGTTTATGATAAACCTTATTATATAAAAGTGTGTAAAACAAATGTGTCTCATATAACTGTGACTTTAACCGATGAGACTTTACAACCAGTTGATTTGACTGCTGTAGTATCATTGACTCTACACTTTAAAAGAAAAAAATGAGTCTTAAATGGAATAACCATTTTATTAAAATGACAAAAGGGTTTCGTGGTAAATGTAAATTTATTTTCCCAGTTATACCGCGTGCATCTGTAAACATTTCTAAAGCAAAAGTTCGCAAGCACCACGGCTCAGCAAAAATGGGTGGCAATTCACAATCTGTAAAAGTATCTCAACCAAAAGTAATGTCTACATCTCAAAATGCTGTAACTCAAGCTGAGTCGCTTGTTCAAAAAGATGGAAAACCTGATAAAGATAAAGTTTCGACATCTGTAAATGTTTCTCAACCAAAAGTTACATCTATATCTCAAAGCTCTGTAATTCAAGCTCAGTCACGTGTCAAAGATGATGAAAAAAAAACTGATGAGTCATCAGCTATTTCTAAAAATATGTCTATGATGTCACCGATGACTCATAAAGAAGAAGATTCTGGAAAATTACGCAAGACTTCAGCAACTAAGGTAATCCCAGCAATCAGAAAGCGAAAAGGTATAAAAAGGCGTGGTGTGACTTCTACATGGGGTAGTAGAACTGTGTGGGACTTTGCAAAGGGACAATCACCAAAAAAGTGAATTTGATAAAAAACAACAACAACAAAACGCGTTGTAAGACCCGTAAAGGAGTTTACCAAGAAGAAAAAAAAGTGTCTGAAACATAGGGTGAAAAATAACTCAGAATGGCTACGGATGAACCATTAGTAAAGAAGGCTAAAATAGATGAAGATTCAATTGGAGTGGAAAGACGCACTAAAGATGGCAGTCTGGAAGAAGGTGGTTTTTTATCTAATATTGCGTTATTTCAGCCGTTACCTACTGAATTGGGTATAGATAAAGTAGACATAATAGATCATAGACCTATAAATACTGTTAGTTATCAATCGGTTATTGAATTTTCAATACCCTCACAAGGTATGACTTATTATGATTTGAGTAAATCATTATTGTATGTCAGAGCTAGAATTGTTAATTTGGATGGTACGGTTTTATCTGATGTAGACCCTGTATCATGGTGTAATGTACCTATTCACTCACTCTTTAGACAAGTAGAATTATCACTACAAGAGGTTGTAATTACTAATGGTGTTAATACTAATTACCCGTTTAAAGCCATGCTTGATATTTTAACCAATTTTGAACAAAATACTAAAGAAACTCAGCTACAAAGCATTTTATACAATAAGGACACAAAGGGGTCGATGGATGTCAACAATCCTACAAAAAATGCAAATACAGCCTTAAAATGGCGTTTTGGGTTTACTAAGGGGTCTAAATCGGTTGATATGATCGGCCCGCTCTTTTTAGATTTATGCTCTCAAGAGAGATTGCTTTTGAATAATGTTAGAATTCGTATAAAATTATTTCCAAGTCCAGATGCGTTTTTACTAATGTCAACTCATAGAGGGAAATATAAAACTGAAATACAAGATATTATTTTTAAAGTGGCTGCGGTAACAGTTTCACCAAAAGTTGTATTAGCTCATGATGAAGCTCTAAAAAGATCTCCAGCCCAGTACTATATAAAAAGAAGTGAAATTAAAAGTTTTGCAATTGCTCAAGGGTCTAATATGTGGGCCTGTGATGATGTATTTTGTTCAAGAATACCTACTAAAATAATCATAGCGTTTGTTGATAGTGATTCATACTTAGGTACTGAGCTTAAGAATCCATACAATTTTAAAAATATGAATTTAAATTATCTTAATTTTGAAGTTGATGGCGTGAGTTACCCTAAGTCACCTTTTCAACCTAATTATAAACAAAGTCAATACATGGAATCATATATAAGTTTATTTACAAGTAATGGTACATTAAATACAAACAATTCAAATTATATTGACCGTTTTGATTACCCAGAAGGTTATGCACTCTACTGTATACCAATTAATTCGTACAGGTCTGATGATTTTATAAATCCTCCAAAATATGGTTGTACACGTATTACAGCTCAATTTGCAGAGCCTCTAGAGAATGCTGTGACTATGATTTGTTATGGAGTCTATGATGATATAATTGAAATTGATAGAAGTCGTAATGTAAAATTCAAGTCATTGACATTCCCTGCTTTAGCTACAGCTAATATGAAATAATATTTATTTGACAAGTATGAAAAGTATACAATATGTATGATATAATCATTATATCTGTTGTTTTAATAAAAAAAATTACACACCATTACATTAGAATATATTTGACATTAGTTGTTGATTTCTTTTGTACCAAAGGGTTGTGTGGTAAAACCTCCAGGAATGTTAATTCGTTTTAAATAAACAAATTTATAAATTTTTTCTTGAGGTCTGTTATATATAAGATTGTATTTCTTATTCCGTTTAATTTCATCCTGAAGACGAACACGCGTTTCACGCTCTTGATTATCAGTCACCATCTTTTTTAGTTCATCAAAATTTAAAAAACCTCGAGTGTAAGTGTTCAAAGTAAAACCTTTAATTTTACAAACTTGGTAATCTGTCAATGTTTTGTAAGCATAACTTTTAGGGGCGCTAGCCACCAGTTCGTTTATATACCCACCATGTTTTACAGGTATTTCAGATGAAAGATCGCCTAAACATGAACCTAATTGAGGTTCTTTAACTAGGCCATCTAATAATATTATTGCAGAATCTGTATCTGTATATAATACATTCTCTTTATACTTTTCTAAAATTTCATATAACCTTAATCGGCCATATGTAGTGACAAAGCAACCTATTATTACATTACTATTTGTGTCAGGCGCAAAACTGTCATTATATTCATATTCAACCTGAATAACTGTATCATTGATAATGTTGAAATTGGTCAGTGTCACTGTTGTATCATTCAATAGGTTGTAAAACCTTTGTACTTCAGAAGCTTTAATAAATTCAGATTTTCGCAACTTTTGTTTTTCACAGATTTTCCCCCAAAGTGAGTTGGCTCCTAATTTACTGATAGCTCTTAAACCTGGGTTATATGCTATTTTTTCCTTATCTAAACGAATACCCTCATCATCAAAACATTGTTTAATAAAACTGAGTTTTTCATCTTCTGAAATTACAGCCTCGGGCCATCCAGAGGCTTCAATTTTTAGCTGAATAAATTTACCTATATATGCAGAGAATAAGGACTCCTGCATATCTTGGGTTGTGTTTGGAAAATGCCATACTTCATAAATATTCATAATTTTATAACCATGTTCCAAAGCCTTAAGAATTTCAGGAATACACCAACAACCTATTAAGGCTCGTTCATCATCTGTACATTTGCAAAATTCTTTGAGTTCTTCCTTTGCACATTTAGCACATAAAGTAAATTTTAAATGTTTCCCAACTCTAAAAGGTAAAACGGGGTGAAACAAAACATCTGGTGGTAATATTTTTACTTTGGCTAGACCAAAATATTTTTCTAACAGTTTAAAATTACCAGTTATAATTACTGGATGTCCTACTGGATAAATACATTTTTCAGCTGTCATAACATTAGGGTACAGTGAGACATAATCAGCATACAATATCTTTTCGCCGCTTTTGCATTTTTTATAGAGAGTTGAAGCATCTGTACGACCTCCATACAAGCAATTTCGAGGGTTCAAACGTTCAGTAAAAAAATCGTTATCTTTGTCAAGCTGGTCACAAAAATCTTTCAGCTTTGAATATTGCTCTAACTCATGCTTAAATGTGTGTTCCCACTTTTCTTCAACTTTATACCCCGCCTTAATCAACATAACACATCTTTTTACAGTTTCTACATAACGTGAATGGAGAGTCTCACTAGACCCTGCAAAGAGTTGTTTATCCCGATTATCTTTAAAACATATTTTACAGCCGTGATATCGGCAACCATGGAATTGAAAACATGTCTTAGTCGTTTCATCAAAACCGTCTACTGGGTAAAAGCGACCGTTAATATTAATACGCTTTTCACCTCGACGTAGGGCGTGTTGTATATCAAAATCTCTTGTTTTTCGAAGCCACTCTAACCATTTGACTGCAATATTGCTAAACTGATCCTTGTTATTATACAGTTCGTTAGATAAAAGTGCCAAAGGGGTTTTTAAAAAGTTTAAATTATAGATTTGATTTTCAGGTATTTCAGCATTTTTGTAATAAAATTTACCTTGTTTCTTATTTAAAGTTACATTTTTAATTTCATCAACCTCTGTTTTAATATCCCCTGTATATGTTTCTTGCAAATAATTTGTTCTAAATATTTTGTATGCTAACCCAGCCATTGTGACGCTGTTAAACGCGTCAACATAAGAGTCAACTTCAACATCGTTTGAATCAGAGTTAAACTCTGTGTTGGCTGTAATATCAATAACAATCTGTCTAAATTTTAGCATAGCTTTTCTCAGAATAGATACATCATCATCACAGTATTTTAGAATTTCCTTTTGCATGTCAAATATAGCTCCATTAGGTAAATTGTCATACCACTGAAAGAATTTACTGCGATCCTCAGGGCTCATAAAGTTTACTCCATAGGTGTCTGGAGGTGGATATGCCCCAATATAATTCTGATTCTCAGCAGTGTTAAACATGTGGCAGAAATATCCCTTTTCAATATTTTCAATACCAAAAGTAGCTGGTAATTTAGCGAGCTTCATTGGTAAAAAGTTTAAACTGTCTAAAAATCGAAGACTTAATGATGGTTCTTCCATGTACATGATTTTAGTTCCAGCATATGTTACTTTAGGTGTCAACCCGTTTTCCAGCATGTAATTCATCAAAAAAACTGAATCATAAATTTTACCACCATGTGCAAACACTGTAAAATGTTTATGGGCTATTGAGAATAACCATTGACCAAACTCTTTTAGAGTTTCAGATCCCTTAAAGACATATTTTCTAAAACCACATGAATCACATGGTTCTTTCGCAAATTCCCCCTTTTTTTTAACAGTCCAACATTTTGAACAACGACCACCACAGTTAGAGCATTTTGTGGTGTCAGTAACCTCATTGTGCCAACACAGGTCACAGGCAGAATGTGCAACTACTAAATTAGGCTTATGAACAAATCTACCACACAACTCATGACCACAATTTTGACATAATGTACAAGCTAAACAATGTACTATTTTGTCTTTACATGCCGAACACCCTACGGTTGAAGATGGGTTATAACCTTCTGAGCATAAGTGTTTTTGGTCCTGAGTGCTTTCAAAATCATAAAAAAGACACTTTAGCTTAGATTTATCGGGTTTTAAGGCTCTGATATAACAGTAATGAGGTTTGAGAACATATTTTCGACATGATTTACAAAAAAATTCTCCGCATATGTGTTCTTTTTTAGCATCAGGTCTTTTTTTCAGATCGAATTTTACCTTACAAATGCCACACCTACAATGCAGTTCACATCTATTATTGTTTTTATGTCTATTGTAACAAGCTACGGACCGACATATATAATTACAATCTCTACACTTCTTTAAATTGCGTTTATCATAAATGCAATTATCTGAAGTGCAAATTGCACATCTTGTTTCACAACTATGCGAAGCTCCATATCTATAGGGTTTTAAACAAGAATGACAAAATGCTCTATTAAAAAACCCTTTGATGTTATTAATAACATCATAATGCTCTTTATCCAGATATAGAAAAATATTTCCACGAGAACTTTTATCAAGTCCTGTTATAATTTTGTTCTGCTCTTGCCTCGAAACTATGCATATATTTACATTCAGAACATTTTCAAACTTTGACAGATCTGCTATAGTAGCAGGTTTAGACATAGATACACCTGCTTTTTCCGAAATAAAACGGGTAAGTTTCCGCTGTAAAGGGTTTGCATGTTTTACACCTTTTTGCATGTAAAATTGTTTGTTGACTTCATTGCAAAAACCTTTTGTAGTGACTAAATGCTTTTTGACAATATCCAATTTGTTAAATTTACATGTTTCAGTATTTTCGCTTTTAGTAATTTCTTTAAATTTAGATTCTTGAATGATAACTGAGTTAGCCCAAGCTACTGCTATGGCTCTTTGCAAGCAACAGTCATCATCATTTGTAATGCGAGTGATTGATTTTTTTATCTTTTTATCTTCTTCACAATATATTAAGCGACGCCCTGTCCCCTTTAACAATCTGACAAGTCCAATATCTATTTTAAAACTTGAGTCTAAAGCGAGATTTTGATTGCTGTTTAAAACATTAGCTATTTTGAGCATGACATTTTCACCAGTCAAAGTTTTAAGTTTTTGAAGCGGGATTACAACATCATTGTCTAATGTTTCATGACTTATCAAAATTCGACCTATATCATCATCTGATAATTTGCCACGTGTGTCAGCTATTACTTGATCAAATAGGTTTTCCACACTATGAATGACATTCATAAGAGGAATGCCTAAGTATTCGTTTTTAAATTTTACATGATATGACCGGCTTGTTATGCCATCTGTAAAATTCCGCTGATTTACTTGCTTGATAGTGAAAGCTGTATTGCTGGAGATGCTTCCGGATTTTGAACTGCGTTTTCAAAGAGCTTGATTTTCTTTTTGATCTGGAATTTTTTTTAAAAACAAAAACAAAAGTTGATAAGTATTTAAATGAAAAAAAAACATATACGCGCTGCATTTTTGACATGTTAGCTGAGAGGGTAGCGCGACTATACATATGTTGTAGAATAAAACCAGCCAACACCGCCTCACACTGTTTTTTGTACATGTTCACTATAACGTAAGGGGTTTACAGCTTGACTAGTGGTTATGTCCCTCATTTAAACATAAATAAAAACTACTCTATGTTATAAGACTGCAAGCTTTCGGATGCGCCATCTAGCGAATACAGACTTCACTACTGCGTCGCTGTATTAGATTGTAAACATATGTTTCAGTGACGCCATCTAGCGATTGTAAACCTCTTAAGTAGTGTCAACCACATGTGGCTTATATTTTACGCGGGATCGACTGATTCACAAGTGCTTTTAGATTCGGCGTGCTGTTAAGAGGTTTGTTTGATTAAATTAACTCTTTTTATCAACCAATTTTACTAAGGCTACCTCCGGGGACTTACATAAGGCAATATACACGCGGTATAGCAGCTTTTTTCACCTAATTTAAAGTGTAAATAGTGTACATTATACATTTTCGTTTTCAGCATGTCCTCAGTCTCAAACATTTTTTCAGTGTTCTAAATAAAGGCGCTCTTATTTTTGTAGATTCTCAGAATGACCTCTACACCTTTAAACGTGAGCCAGCTTACTGACACCTCAGAGGATAGCAAGCAACCTTCGACCGTCCGTAACAACTCTTTACAATCGCTCCAATCACTAGCGGAATCTCAGTCCTCAGCCACTGAAGAGGGTTATTCGATTCACGACAACGACGCCGACGATCTAGCTTCAACTGTTCATTATAGCTCAGAAGAAGATTTACCACCCCCCGAATATTCACCCCCAAATGCTACCCGAAATGCTACCCGACCTACGTGGGAGGATGACGGCTATGAGGCCGCATTGGAATTTTTGCGTGATAATAACAGACGACTTTTATTCCGACCTGCACCTGTCGAAGCTGCCCTTCAACCTGCCGGTAATTTGGGACCACGAATCTATGCCTTAAATAGAGCCGTTTCAATTGTCAGACAAGGTATCAAACGTAGTATGTTTATACAGGGTGTAATACTGACAATACTTTGTGGGGTGCTAATACTCATGATTGCGATTTTACTGCTGCTTTAAAAAACAAAAACGCTGAGAGTGCGAGCTGTAGAATGTAAGAGACCGCGAGAGCTATATATATATATATATATATATTCAAGATTGTTGGTTATAGATGTTCAAGAGAGATTATTTTTGTGCAATTCCATAGCGCGGTTTATTTAAGCCTGTTTTTTGTATGATTAATGTCAAATAATTTTATGTGTGTATAAGCAGCGCTCAAAACACATATCTCTATGATGAATAGAATCATTTATGTTTTACAAACGTTTGGGTTTTTTGTTAATAGTTTTATTTTAGATATGCTACAATCGTCACCGCATATGTTGTATTTTGTTTAATAAAATAATAAAAACAGCGCCCCCTCCTTTTTACCTATCTTTACAATATTTTAAAAAGCTGAAAAGTATACATATTTAACGTGTGTGAGTGTTAACGACAATCAAGTACCTACCGGCCGTAAATCAAAGTACCTATTTACGGTAGCACGTACTTCCGCCGTTTTTACAGTGCATGTTTACATTCGACTTTCAAATTATAAAACCTCTGATATTAAGCCTTATTACGCGGTTAAAAGTATTCCAAAATGTTAAATAGAGACTTACGAGTGGTGTCGGTTTGGGGGCACTGCGTTGTAAATCTGCTATGTAGCGGAATTTACGTTTCCGCGATGTTTTTTTAACAGATCTCACAGGGTTATTTTGATCCTGCTGAGCTCGACGGGGTGAAGAGATTGAAGTGTCAGGCACTGCTTCAGGTATCTTGAGGTAAAAAACAGCTTTTTAACATACAAGTGACTTGCTATATATCAATCGAAAACCAACCACCATAATGTCATAACATGAAAATAAACGGTACCCACTTTATTAGCATCTGAATTATCAACCGCGCGTGAAGTATCAGCAGCTGCAGACATTCCGCTGTTAAAAGCAAGGCATATTTTTATAAAATATTTTAGCTGTCTAAACCTCCCCCGTTTATTATTAACAACAGCAAAATGCACAGAGCTGAGAGGTGAGGTGTGTAACACGGCTAGTTATAACTAAAAGCATTATGATAGTGCTGCAAAACACTATATTTCCAGGACCTTTGTTATATAACGTGCATATTTTATATATTACAGTTATCAGCAAGTATGCTTAAAGACAGCTGACCTACTACTGCCGACTCTAAAGTGAAGTGTGGTTATGGCTAAGCAACTAGATTTCAAGGTAAAAAAAACAACAACAGTTGATTGATTGCTGCTAATATACAATTTAGAAAAAAAAAATGTATCAGAGAGCTGTGTATTATTTTACTGCAAGATCATGTATCTTTTGTAAATGTGGGTTGGTGCTGGGGTCTTTAAACGGTTCTTAAAACTGGGTAACTCCTAATGTATTTAATCACTGTGCAAGGTTGGGTGGTCTACTAGTGCTTAGA
>JAXGGS010129976.1:26049-40348 GCA_035585475.1 Armandia brevis
CGTGTAAGTTGGTTAAGAGAGAGGGGGTAAGCGAGCAGCTCGTCTGAGCCATGGCTGATGCCTTGACGCTGGGTGAATTGTCCCGTGGAGACCAATCCATCTCCCCAGCCCTCCGTACAACCTTGTCAGGCCGGGCTATCATCACACATCATACATTCATACACCACAGCTCAGGCCAAGGCTGCCCGCCACGCTAATATACGAGCATAACTCCTCCTATATGATCAGTAAGTGTGCGCCCGGCAAGGATATTGCTTTGTTATTGTCTCTGCTCATCGCCGAACCTTGTAGTGGCCAATTTCGGTCCGGCAATTCCATTTCTCTCCGCCGTATCGTGTATGGGTGCCCCGTGGTGCCCCGGGTCAAGTCGTAACCAACCGTTTTTGTCCCATCAAAGATAATTGAAAGATGATGTCTTGGCCTGGAGGCCGCGCAGGTGCTGGGTCTTCACTGTCCGACTTGAGCTCGCATGAGGCGACGGGCCCCGCTCTTCACATGCTGCTCGTGTAACCTTTCTCCGGCTGGGCGAAAAAGCCATAAGCAGATTAGGGACTGAGCATCCCGGAGGGTACATTAAGGACGAGGGCGAGACAGCTGGGGCAATGTTTGGGCATGGACCTGAAACAGCTGTGAGGCTCCTACAGGCTGCTGCTGATGTTGCTTAAAAACGAAATGTAAACGGAAGAGTTATGGAGGCAGGATGAACATGCTAGTGATGGTAGCGTTAAGAGCCTAATGGTCGGAGGGTTAATCTGTATTGATCTAGGTCGATCCGCCGGGTTAAGTCAAGAGACTGACCCCAATAATATGTGATAACTAGGTCACGTCAGAATGTGTCAGCCCTCATGCGCGCTGACTGGATCACACATGTTCCCGCGGATATGATTAGGTACGAAATCATTCGCTTGGAATCACCATGCACATGATTCCGTCCAGGGGGCAATTATACATCACGGGATGCGGTCTAACACATTTGTTTTTGCCCCGCTGGGACGACTGATAATTTCCGCATTAGGACACAAGGAGTGATGATCTCCAGTCACAATGGATATTATACGAGGTCTAAACATGCATCCGATAATATTGCCACGCGCAGCACATCAGGAAATTTACTTAATACGAACACTTATATGCCCCTGAGAAATAATAATACCAGCAACATAGACAGTGCTTCAGGAAATAACTAGCATTTACTTTTTTATTACATTCGTGTGTTATCGCGTGGGAAGGGCATGCTTACATTATGCATGTTCTGCGCCTATAAACAAGTTGCTAGGTATCAGGAAGGTGGGAACGGCGCAACCATGTCCATTACTTACGTCAAATATTTATCGTTTTATCGCCTACAGGTTGCTCATGCACGACATCTATGGCTTAAAATGTGGGCAAAAATCTTTGGGCGCGCCCAACTAAATTGGCCTAACTAAGTGTGTGGATAGCTAAAAAGCATTACTCTTTACTCAATTCAGACCAATATGGATGTAAATGCATTACCTAAAGTGTCTTTCGGTACCAGGGATTGGCATTCTGCTGTCGAATATGCATAATCAGCTGTAAGGTCAGTAATAGCTGGAGAAGAGTCACTAATATGACCTCAATAAGCACTCCCTATTGTCGTGTGTTCGGCGATAGGTGTTACGAGGTGAGGGAGCATGCTGAGCTATGGGCGCCATTCTCACCACCTGCTGGCCATTCTTCTGCCTGATTGCCTAGCATCGCTCATCTCCTGGGCTTTAAGAGGCAGATTGTCACGCCCAGCCTGCGTGAAAGATGACCTCTTCACTCTGGCTAAGTCCACAAATAGCCCGAGCAGTGTTTACAGCGCGTGTTTGTGTATTGAGAGGGTTCGGTATGGTCACACCCCCAAGGACAGGGCACAATGGCATGGCTATATCTAGTGAGTGGTCAGCGGCGATAGCTGCCGAGGCAGAATTGCTAGCTGCCTCATCTGTATTCACTAGGGCACACGGCGCTGACCCACCTATACACCCAGCTATAAAACATCGCGTAAACAGCCCGTGTTCCTGAGCAGACTTACTCGGGCCTGTAGTCCAGGGAGAGGAGCCCAACATGACCGATCAAAGTTGGGTCACTGCAGCCCACGCCTGTCTTTTCTCCTGTTCTCGTGGCAACCTAGATGATCGATGAATTATGTATCAGTTGATCATTATAAAACCTTCATGAGAATCACCAGTGATGTATAAGAGCTGGACCCAGTGACCTTTACTGAGCGCTTGGAGCTACGAAATAGCAGGGCAGGGCATGAGGAAATGCTTGATCACCTGGGCGCCATGTTAACACTATAACGAGAGCAGATGACATTAGTTTACTGCCTATACAACCATATCATCCCAGTCCCTCTGGCCACTTCCGGCACATTAAGCCCTCGTTGGTATGACCTAGTTAACGTTGGTGTGACACGCCTCCCCCTACCCGCGTTTCTAGCAACCTAGCTGGGTTCTGGTTGCCCTGAGGCGTCATGCAGGGGCTGATGAATGCATTTTTAGTGACCCTAGATAATGTTTACCGGGTGTGAGCTATTTTTGAGGCCTATCTGTTCCTTCATGCATGGCTCGAGCTCTGGTTTGAATGGACAACGAGGCTGAGAGCGACAGTGCATGAATGTCAGACTCGGGATTGAAGACATGTTTAGAAACTCTTATTTCTTTGTCTGAGTGTGATTTTTTTTACTCAGCAAACGAGAAGTAAATTAACTGCGCAAACTTTACCCAGCCGCCAGCACCTTGTTTTGGCAACTCAGATCTTCATTTGCGTGAGATTGGCGGTGTAATGAGAGTTCGATAAGAACTAAGTGAAAATTGCCTCTATTACGGACACCTGCGTGTGTCGATGAATACCAATGATGTGTAGCTGATGGAAAATCATTACCCTGTCCATGATGGCACATTTTAGCTGCCCATAACTGGTTACAATCAGTCTGCTTGGGGAACGTAGCCTGCCACCTAGAACTTTGTTAATCACTTCCCTACAGAGCCCATTCATAAAGGCAAATCTGATTAAAAAGGGAACAAGCCTCGTAAAGCTACTTCTGGTCCGAGTCAGACCGCTTGTTATGGCCATTATTTCTGAAAAATTACCAGTCTGAGCCACTTGACAAAAACGCTGCTTCATTTTTTAGGCGTTGCTATCGCCTGCAGAGAGGAAAAAATAACCCCACGTTTGACATCCGATCGCCTAATTATTTGTGCGTTTTACTGCTCAGGTTTCTCCTGCCGTCATAAAGGTATATTTACCTCATATAACCCGCACATTTACACGCCAGTTATTACAGCAATCGTGTAACGCGAGCCCTGGTTTTGCTCCTGTTTATTGTGAGTTACGCATCGCACGTAATCACGTCGAAATTACATGGCGGACGTAATCACGTCGCGCCGTATCGGCCCTGATGGGCAGGCAGCCATATAATTTTACTTTGTGAATGATCAGTCCGCTGTAACAGAAGCTTGGGCTGCTCTGAGCCACGTGATCAATACGGATACGTTTTCCTAGCTGGCGAACCTCGATGAGGCTGACCATGCATACCAAATTACAGTTATGTGGAGAAGGGCAGTGCATTGGCGAGCTTTCTCAAAGATGGCGAAACTGTAATGTTGATGGCTGTCGGGGCAAAGTTCGGAATACATAGACCTAAAATCGATGTTTGCAAACGGTATAAAATTCATCTTGATTCGAGATAATGAATCATAATTGCTAAATACTAGCTTTTTTATATATATACATGTATGTCTTGCCACACTAAATCATCATTACATATAACAACGTTTATTTAATAACTAATCAATAAAATTAAAGCTAACCATCTACTCCGCCCACCCAGCGGTTGCGCACTTTTTGTGCCTACAATGATAGAATATTGATTATCATAATTGCGATAATTGCCTGACAAGGTGTGAAAGTATCACACTTAAGTGTGATGACACACTTACACCAATCGAGAACATAATTGACCCCTGACCCGCGCAAGTGTGTCAGGGGGCCAGACGAGCGCAATGATTCGATCGATCTGCATTTACGACCATTCACGGATATAATTTTCTCCTCGTTAACCAGACCCTCCCCGATGTACTCTGTAAATCAATTAGCCACCAGTACACGCGTCATGTTGGCCACACGGTAGTTATTCAGGCGGTTATGATTGTTGTTATAAATTATTCGCGGCCATCAATTGGCAGTTGAGCGTTGTTGTCAGCTGGTCTATTCCCTACCTGTCAGCTGTGCGCTTGAATCGATAGATACTGTAAAAGCCGGTGAAGGCGGGACTACGGTCTGCTCGAGTGTGTATATACTTGTGTAATATCATCACCACATGCGGGTCGGTTAGCTGATATTTGCCCATTCAGACATTTGTAGTGTTATTACAGTTTGGCGGCGTATTACATGTGGCTCGAGTTATAATTGTCAGGCAGTTCATTCACGCGTGATAGATCGGCGGGACGAGATATTTTATTATTGGAGATGAGGTTGGTCTACCCTTCATTCTATTAATGTTAATATCGCCAGCTGTTTGTTCATCGATGTATTTTATCAGAGACGTCACGTGAGACGTGTACTTTCTGTTTTAATATTATATCTAAGGCGCTCATTTCTTGTATGAGAAATTATAACATTAAACACGCGGGTGCGAACATTTGCAGACATTGGTTAATGGTAAGGTCTTATTACATTGATTTGGTGAATTATTTTTAATCTCACGTATATTTCTTTCTCATAAAATGACAGTTCATGATAGAATTGATTGAATAAATGAAATGTTTTTGCCTTCTGATATTTCATACTCATTTCACTCGGCGACGCAATTTGTGTCGAACAAGGAATACCCTTTTACAGTCATCATCTGGCAATAAATCATGTGTACTTTTGCTGAAGGCGAATGTCATTTTGCCTATACATAACGTCGAGGGCACGAGTGCCTAGCTCGAGGATGTATGAAAACACCCCTCGCGGCGTGATTGTAGGAGGATTTCTCACCTCTAAAGCAGGAGAGATGGTCGTTCCATTAGCCGGGGCATGCCTCTCGCCCCCGCCTGATGAGGTGGAGGCCAGTGCGGTCACAAGCGCAATGTTTGCAGTCCACGCAGTATCAAAACTGATTACGTCGTCGTATCACCGGCTCGGCATCGAGCGAGCCATTGACTTTACGGTGTTAGGTTTTGCTTACCCAGACCGAACACAGTCAAGCGACTCCATCAGAATGCACATCGAAAACCCGCTAAAAACCCACCTCGTATAATGAATAAAATGTTTGCTCATTGATATGCATTCGGTGAATTGTTTGTTCCTGGAAAAGGAACCGTCCCGCATTAAAGTGACAATGGTTGCCTGGAAGTTGAGAGACCCGGGAGGTTTTATCCCCCTGCTCATCTGCATTAGCTCTCCTCGCCTCCATATCCCGGCGTTTACTCGCTCGGCTAAATGGAAATTATAGACCAGGCGGTTGTTAAACATACACGAGCTCTAATTGGGACACTCTACCAGGTTTGTCTACCAAATTTATGCCATAATTGTATGGATGATAAAGTCATCGATACACGTCAGCATCCAGCCTGTTATCTCCAGGCTTAAGTGACAGATTCTCAATATGCATCATCTATATGCGTGTATCAGACTAGCACGGTGGCTGCGCTGTGTTTTTATTATAAATAAGGAGCAAGTGGCCGTAATTTGTCCGACACGAATAGGACGAGGCGCATGTGACAAGAGATTAATCTCGCTGTCGTGTCTGACAATGGTGCCATCTTCCTTAACAACACCGGCCTCTGCATCATCAACATTTGTCACCCGAGCACTAAATCCCCTCTGACATCGCTTTATTATCAACAGGGGTTGACTGTACTTATTATTGACTGTTCACGTGAATTAATCTGGATTTTCTGATGCGAATATGAATGATTAATACCGTTAAGGATGAGATACATCTTTATTGTGTTGTGTAAGGATTTAGTTAGCGTGTACTAGGGGATTATACATCCCACCCGGACTGGGAAAAGCTAATTTGTTTACATTTGTCATGTTCACGCCTGATTTAATACAGTCTTGTGTGGAGTGGTCTCCTTCCTCCCTACTGAGCACCAATCTGCTGTCGGGGAACCGAGTTTACGTGTAATTTCTCTATGATTTGGTAATGATATTTTCAGGGGGTGTAGAATGTCCGCCTGGTGATGATGGATGCTGGTTTAGCTTGTGTTGGGGGGATGTTGGGAGGCTGGGGCCCACCCTACCCGGCTTATCTACATCTGCCCGGGGATGAGGCGGTGATGTGACGGGCATGCGGAGGACATGCCCGGGCTGCGGAGACAGGAGAAACGGATTAAGGGACAAGCCGCCCCTAATCCCCGCCCAATCCGGGCCTTGTAACCTCTTGTTCGCGGGCGTGTTTCATACGCAGGGCCGGTGCGAGGGCTTGCCCTCTGCTTGTCTGCAGCCCAGGTGATCAGGGCGCGGGAAAGCCAAGGGAAATAACGATAGATAAAAGCGGTGGTGGAAGACAGGAAGGCTGAGTGAATCTGTGGTATCTCGGTGATGTTTGGTGTTAGCTGACGATCGCCTCTGGCTCGGGTATCCCCTTGTGGCAGAGATTATCAAACAGGGTTTATTAATGACGACGTCCCTCCGAGGGTGTTGCTTCTCTCGCTGATGATTAATGGCCCCCTCAAGTTTGCTTGGTTTAAAGGCTTCCTCCAGCAGAGCTTGCAGGTGGTTCAGTAGAGCGCTTAACAACCAACCTCCCAGAAACTGCTGCTCCTGCCGCTGATGCCGCAGAGCCGATGTCTGTAGCCAGGTTCCGGGCGCCCCATTTCTTCCTTTAGCTCCTGCCCCGGTCTTACGCGAGGCTGTGGAGTGGGGATTTGTACAGATAGGGATCTCACCAGCCTATCAGTGATTGCGCCTTGTAATTATGGTGGGGTCCATCCTGATGAGACCCCATTTGATCAGTCAGCTTGGAGCCTGCACGCGGTGCTGTAATGAATCCAAGGAGGCGCATAAAAACTGGAGGCTGATGCTTGGAAGGAAGCATTAGGATTAAAGGATTGCCCGGCTAACAAGCTGTTCAGCCTCGGCAGCTAGAGCCAGAGGAAGTAGACAATTGCTCGGGAGATAGCCGCGGTGAGAAAGGCATCTCGCCGGCTAATGACAGTCGAGAGCCGGGGCTGAATTCCCGCGCCTGATTCTGGCGCGAATTGCTACTTCCTGTGTCGGCTGCTGCTCGTCTCACGTCTGAGTCCCTCGTGACACGGATATATGCGCTTCATGATGGTATGTCCACCAAATCCAATTTAGCTTTATTCCACATTCCCCATGCATCATTTATTAGTCATTCATAGCTGTACTTAAACATATATTTCCCCGAAGATTTATGTGGAGAAATAGTTTACCGGCCGCGGACCACCGGTCTAAATCCTTAGACACTTTATGTTCACGCTTTTACGAGGTAGATACAAAAATGTTTGCCGGGGAGGGCCATTAATTCGGGCATAAACGTATTTATTCATATACAGGCTTATTTTATAACGTATGTTTATGCGCAAATCTTCCCATCTATGACCGTGAGTTCTACTGAGCAGAGCAATGCATCGAATGCGGTAATTTTCCGTGCACTTTCTCACTTGTTTCTTTCCGAGTTTGGCGGGGCCCTAGGGGCCCGACATGGAGTGAGTTTCTAGGTAATCTTGGGCTGCTTCTTTTCCAGGCTGCTTATATGGCTGTCTGGGGAGCTTTTACGTCCACCTGCCCTTCAGATCGACGTTTCTGGCGGAGAGAGCCATATTTACAAGTCTCTCTGTTAACGGGCAACCAAATGGCGTCAGATAAGACATTCCATTGTAAATTTGTAACGCCTAGAGCGGCTGAAATGTTCTTGTATATTATTTGTGCAGGACGCGTCCGTCTGACATGGTCTGGTTGTCTCTCATTATTTTCTCTTGAGAAGTTGTATAATACATGCACATGTCTCGTTCGCTCGCCCCTTTCACGTTAGTTGGGTTCAGACAGAAATTGCTCTTTTGTAAGAATGAAGCACTTAGGAGTATTACGACAGGCTTAAGGGTTTCTCAAGTGGATTTTTCACCAGGCTGTCGATAAAAGTTCTATGCTTGAAATCTTACTTGAAACCTCAAAGTAGCTAATTACCCAGTGGTGCTTTCCTACTTTAATTATGTTTGCTCATGGCCGCTATTGTTGGTAAATATCGATAGATTCCTAGCCAAGTACTTACGCTCGGCATCGAGATTTGTCGGTTATTTTGAGAGGTAGAAATTAAACCAGATCCTATTCGGAGCTGTAGACTGATAAAGACAACACTCAGCCCTCGGGTCGGCTGCTGCTGATTTCTGCTACTGTTGTGTAGTAAACTGGCTTTGAGGAGTCTGGTCTAATCAGGATTCTTAATGCACCCTCGGAGCTTTTCATTTGTTCTCGTATCATTGACGGAGTCTGCGCCGGCTGCCGATACAGAATATCCTCAGCTATTTCATTCGTACGCCCGTCTCCGCAGCCGTCTCCTCCCGAAGCACGTAGCTCAACAGTCATTGTGAAATTACCACGAACCAGTACTTCAAACAAAGAACTTTTTAATTCTGTCTGTGTTTGTCAAAAATTGTACTACCACTAAACGTGCTTCGATCGTGTATATGGCACATGTATTCGGAGTGGAGCAATTAATCACGTTTCCGTTGTTGTTTTTTCAGAATGATGGATTAAAGAAGATGAGGTTTAATATCAAGGTGCTGCTGAGCATCGTACTTATGGGCCTCTTCTTCATGAGCGCTACATTCTGGTCGAAATGCACGGACGTTAGCCGACAAGACAACAATTTCTACAGGTGAGTTTAAAAACATGTATACACATCCTATTACATGTACTTCTTGTCATTTCCGAAACCACGCCTAGTGCTAGTATTAACGATATGTTTATTAGTTTCAAGACACGACGCGATGATATTTCACTCATAAAGAAAGTCAACGCCAAACTCTGATTTTTGTACTAGTTTATGCTGCACGCATCTGGAATGGAGACAAATCAATTCAGACAATTCAATACACAATTTCAAAGTGATTTGTTTATGAAAGCGCTAGATATTGCTTCCTCGTAAATGCGATCGGCAGGTAGAATTAACTTTCACTTAAACGAAAAGAATGCCTTATTGGACGTAAATTGGATCCGAAATCTCATATTAGTGAAAGGGACGCACAGACATACACAATAGAGATTTTAATACAAATTTTCACTAGCCTGACATTTTTATTCTCTTACTCTGCTTGCAAGAGAAACTAATAGCGAGACAATATCACATGTTGTTCTGATCGAGTCTCCCTTTTCTGAGAAAACTTTAAATCTAGGCTTACCTGGTATATGCTCAGTTATGCGACAGGATTGAGACAATGATTATATAAATGGCCCCCACTTAGAGCGGCTAGACGATGACATGAGAGGGGTTTAGAGGACCTCGCCTGGCCATCGCTGATGGACACGAGCACAAAGATGGGCGAATTGGCCCGCAAATTGTAGCTATGCTTGCCACATCAAGCCCCAGCCTGGCAGGTTGAGGAAAATAGGAGAAAGTAATGTGTCCAATTTATTTCAATTAATTAGAATGGTCTCGTGGGGGAATTTGTTGCCGGGCGCACAGGAAGTTAGCGGGCTTAAGGGTGGGGTCACAAATCAGTTAGGTTAGAAACCTGCGACACAACCCCGGATACAAATTAGTAAATATGTCCGGAACTCAACAAGGTTTGCTTACTAATAATCTCAAACGCATTGGCCTTTTTATTATAATGGACGCACCATATGCTACCATATCGTATTTCTTAAGTACATTGGCAATTCCATTGTAATTTTATCATGGTTATCGCTGTTCATTAACACTGTATAAAAATATTCGCAATTAAAAGGTAATTGTCTTAGAAATATGTTCAATTTGGTTTGGCAAATGCTTCCACAACAGTTTTGAGTCACCCAGTGTGACTAAAATGGCTGTTTTTACAGCTTAAGATGCTCCTGTACAGACGAGTCTCCTATGCTGTACTATCAAATATATTTGCCCGCTTCATTGCCCGTTACTAGGAGACAAGTAGTCATACATACCGCCTCAGCTTTATGTCCGTACAATGGACTATAATTACCATGTTAACCGGGCCCTAGTTGCCCAGTCTCCGTGCTCTCCCTCTATGATTCATACACGTGTGTAATCGGCCGGCCAGCAAACCGACCACGCCAGTATTGGGCCCTATTGTTCCGGGAGAAAATATGTCAGTTTTGTTCCGGGTTCTGGCGATAATTAACGAGAGGTGATGGGATATCGATCGCTATCTGGCGGAGAAATGGGCGCGCCGCCCGGGCCCTCTAGCCCCCGCCAGCCCGCACTTGTAATTTCATATTCCAAATCAGTGATGATGAAGCCCTTAATTGAAATGACAAATAAATCTTGTGTAAACGAGTGCGGGATTTGTCCTCGGGGGCCCCTAGCTACAATGAGAATTACGCGTGGGATTTGACGATCGGGGGCTGGCGGAGGCTGAGGAACTCGGCAGCTGTAACCGGAGGGTCCCGGCTCTGCCTGCGCAGCCTCTAGCTCGGTCTACATCCACAACACAGGGGGGCTACCTGTCTCATTATACACGCAGCTTTAGTACGGAATCTAACCCCTCGTGTTTATGAAAATAAATCTGCTCCATACATTCATGCTCATTCTAATTATCGTTATTTGATGAGGCTGAGTCTATTGTGTTCTTAATCTCCTCGGCAGGAGGATGTAATCTATGAGAATGTGGATTAAAGAGTCCTGTTTAGCGTTAAGCCAAGATTAGGGCATTTAATACCGACCCGATTAATCATGTAGATAGGTGAATCTAATGACAAAAATCCCTGTTGTTAGCAGGCAGAAAGAACAACTTACATTCGTTATTGGATTAGGTAGGGGAGAATTATATCTTGCCTCTGTATGAATTGCAAATACATGTATAGGTCATCTGAACCATAATCTTGTTGTCACATACTACTCATAGACAGGCGACCACCAGCTTCGAGTCTCTGAAGTTTTGTTGAATGTTTTGTAAAACAAAAAGTCTCGCGATGATAGGGAACGGGTGTTGAGCGGTGTAAACTGTCATAACCAATAACGAGAACGGTAGGGATCGTGTCGAGTAAATGAGGTAAAAAGCTAAACCTCACAAATGTTGGCACCATCCTACAACTTGATCACGTTTCTGGCGTGATGTTTTACTCCAACCGACCGCAAACCCCGGTAATGGTTGGACGTTTTATGAAACATGATGCTTTAACGTGGAAACTCAAGGACGCCAATTATTTCAATATTCTAAGCGCCTTATGCCGTATAACTCTTTTATAATTGAACAGTACCGACACACATATCATTGATACGCAACTTTTTATGTGACGTGTTATACTGAATATTGGAAATTGTGTTGGTGTATGTGAATCTATAAATTAAGCTCAGACAGTACAAGTTACAGCTGTGATAGACGCAGACGTTCATTGTTGACAGACGCTCCATGATAATCCATGAAAGAGACCAATGTATGTATGATATATGACTTTCACACTGGCAGCATTTCACCTAAAGAAGCTTATTCCGCCAGTATCATTTCTCAACGTAACAGATGACATGCCACATGTTGCGTAGTTTTCCCTGAGTCAAACAGATAGTTTTCCTTATCTTATATCATCGTGCAAAACTAGAAGGCATTTTACTAACTCGCCTCAGCCTTCGCGCACGTGGACTTGTATGATCAATCTCACTTTATAATCAGACTGATCCAGCTTTAATATTGAGCTAATAGACTGAGCACCTGCAGAATCTTGGGTCTCGACGCACTGAATTGTATTCTCCAGAACAAGTCACACGAACCCATTACTGGCGAATTAGGAGAATAACAAACCTCTTTATCATACATGTATATATCAGATACACCTTATAAGTAGAACTTGATGATTGGTTTCGTGCACATCAAGTTCCTTGGCTATATTTCCACGGATAATTTAGTCGCGGACGCAGACGGACTTCCGTCCCCGCCCTTGGAAACTTCCGGTTGACTAAATGTCAACTGGTTCGTGCCACGGTCATGATATGTCAAGCTTCGGCTGCAGGAAGTGGTTTGGACTCGCTCACCAATTTACAAGTATGCCCTAATGAATTGTCGAATCTCCTTAAGAGTTGTTCCCAATTTGTCGACCGCGTTCTTTTCCGGAAGCATGCATAGTCGTCCAAATAACATTTTTCTGAATTTATGAATATGACTGGGACCCATTTGATGTAAACAGGTCAACCTATGTTACAGATGTTTATTCGACGTTATAATGGAATTAACTGGTTATATTTTTCATAAAACCTTATGCACGCACTCGGTCTGCTGGATTCTAAGAATAGGAAATAGAATATTACGTTCCATTCTCATGCAGAGGCGAACAAGATTATGAATTGTGAGCTATCTCGGGCAATTATCGACAAATGCTGCGCAGCATTCATTACCTGAACAATAATATCAGGTTATCATCATCAATACTTCAACAGCTGTCAGGTTCTTCCTCTTATTCTACCTAATCAAGTTTAAAAATCAGCCCACTCGTGCAAATCTGCAGCACATTTGACAGCCCTCTCTACGCTCGAGACACAAAGTCTAGTGTCATTTATTAAAGGCGATAGTTTTGCTCTGCTGATTGTGTTGTAATCTACATTGTCAGGCGTGTCGAGTCGGGGAGAATTCTCACTCAAACCCCCATTAGACTGCTCAATCACGGGTTTACCTAAGGTGCGCCGCCGAGAGCGTTGAGTAATAACACAAATCGATTTATGGCGATTTGATTCATCTCCTCTGCTTACTCCATATGAAAGATGATTTTTACCGGCGTCAGCATCTCTGGCGTTCGGCGAAATTACTCGGTGGCGTTTTGCCGAAATCACACCCGACAGCCAAGAACAATCGTCCGAGCCTGTCTGAAACGATTCTATCTTCATTCATCTAGCGTGGAGTCTGAGAGCGTGAAGATTTATCTCACTTAGAAGCGCGTAGCTCACGCGTAATGATGAATAGATGAGTACGAACAGAAGTAAATCAATCATTCTTCATCTCCAAGTCGACGCTTTTCCACGTTCTCTCTGTAAATCTGTCATATTTCGCATTGTTGTTTTATACAAGTGGGCACAAGTCGTAGATAAATAAACCACTGTTGGGAGGTAGATAATAATGTACGCTTGGCGGAGTTGTGTTTTATCATCGGCTCCAGACAGCTTTTAAATGAGCCACTTTTTGGCTGGTGAATATTTGTTAATGGAGTCTTGTTTGTACACTGGTGCCAGACAAATTTGCACATCTAGGCGACTTTCTTCCGCACTCGATGCAGGAAGTTCCTGGTCTACATCTGACATGAAATGTCGGAACTAGGTTCGGTTAGATGCATGCGTTGTTACTGTTTGTGTAAGCACCACTAGGCTGTGTAAAGTTGTTAGATTGTTAATAGAATAGTAAACTGCAATAATATCGATATACTACTTCTGCATTCGACCTTTTGTTATTCTGTGAATTAACTTTGTTTTACAGAGAAGTTGACGGTATTGAGCAGCCTGGCATTCAAGCTAAGAAGCCGCCATGGAACCACCTCAACGCGTTAGATCACATGGAACAAGACCAGATCTCCTATCACAAAATAGATTGTCTAATAAACGAGGAATCAACAGTAGGCTGCCGAAGAGAGGGACAGGAGGTCTACGTACCATTCACGTTTATAGCGAAGTACTTCGAGGTAAGATCATAATTCAGGGGGAAGATATTCAAATTAAAATAACACACAATGAAGTCGATGTGACCTGATTTGTGAGTGAGATCCTTGCAGAATTTGAAAGAATCCTTGTATATGATGGATGAGGTCAGAATGACCTTGCTGCTTTGAATATGATTCGAATCTCATTATTGTGCTCATATCGGTTCGAAGCTTTGGTGACATCGGTTGAGCTGTACCCACCCTGGCTATAATTGAGGTTATTCGGTTGAGTTCTCCACCATTATTAAGTCTTATTCATGTGCCCGGATCTCCTCGTCTCTTTGGGGCGACAGTAACAGATGGCCTGGATGAGACGTGGACGTGAGGTGCATGGAGGACACTGAGCCCTCCCCGTCCCACGGGGCCCCCTCCCCGGGGGGTCTCCTCCAGCACCACTCCCCATCTTTACATCTCCCCTCCCCCTCCTCCCCATCTGCTCGTGTCACTTGTGATGATGGCGGTAAATCGCTCAGAAAGCTATCGCATCTATCACTCGCGGTTTCTT
>JAXGGS010129976.1:40448-52926 GCA_035585475.1 Armandia brevis
AGACGGGGTTTGGTGGTGACTCAATGGTCTCCAGCCGATGCATTCACTGGGAATATTGAGTCGACTACGACAATTCCCCATGCTGCTCATGCGTATACCATTTCTTGATTAGCTTTGACTCAACCCTGATCAGGTTTGGATATCCAGATATTCTGTCATTTTAGAAGCTTTATGTGCAGTCTACAATAAAATATTTTTGTTATCCTGTCTGACATCGTCCTAGTGTGATCAGATTCGTCGAAACGTATTGAATATTCCAATAAACTGACTTTATAGTGGGGTCACTTTCACGCTGACTGAGCAGGGCCTCGTCCATGCTCAACTGAGTAATTGAGCAGACTAGTTGAGTTGACAGATTGAGTATTGTGTCAGAATGAGTGTGACACATGGCGGAGGGTCGGATTAGCGTATCAGAGCCGCTAATGATGGTGTATTATCCTGTTCTATGGTTACGGGAGCTGTGGGATTAACTTTACAGCGGGCGGAGACATTGCAAGAGGGTTATGAGAGGGGCACGCCATCCATTACAGGTCAACTTTCAAAAACACTCTCCCTACTACGAGGAGAATTCTCTCATTTCTACAAGCATAAGATCACAGAAGGGAATGCATTCCTATGGAAATTGCCATTAATCTATCAGAAGTATATGCTACACGGGATCAAGTTATTGTGGCTTAATATAATTATGATATTTATATCTTCTCTTTTTGGCACCTGGTGTATATCACCTGTCACATGAATTTGACAACCTTACTGAGCATCTCCGCTTCGCCATTGCGAATGACCTAGATTTTATTTCCTTCTCGTCATAAGCGCAAATCCTCTTCATCACCTTCCAGGCCGACATCCCTCACGGTGGACTACCTTCTTCAGGAACTTCACTATTGTTATATTATTTCTATCTCTGTAAGGCGCTTGTGTCACCCGCATGGGTCCGGCTGGCCTCAGTTGACAGGTAATCACTGTAAAATGCGGTTAGATTGCAGAATAACCCCGCGTTATGGCGGGGAGGGATGAAGAGCAAAACCATCGAGGTCCCCTCTTCATCCTTTCCTGGTGGAGATATTCTCGGAGGCTACAGAGATGGAGGGATGCAGACATAAGGGTGTTTGCGACAGGCAAACTGAGCCTGTCTGCGCCGGGGGCTCAAATGTCTGGAGCCACCAATTTCTAGTTTTCTAATGGCACGAGAGAATAGTGGCAAAATGTCGCGATCGGATCGGTGATAGAGGATGAAAACCGCAACAAAATGTCAATAATCCGAGCAATTTGAGATGTAAACCAGCACCGATATCGGTAAGCAGGGTTCCTTACCCAATCAAGGGTACAGCGTTCCCCCAGTTTACCCGGGAAATGATCTTGCCGGCAAAAACACGTCATCCCGGCTCTTGCGCAATTTGCTTGGATGACACGCATTAATGGATGTGCAAACAGGCGTCTGTCAGGAGCACTTGAAGGTGACTGGGGTTCGGTCGGGGGATCTTCTTACTCTGGTTCTACTACAGGGCATGTCCTTGACTGTTGTATATGACATTTTGTCTCTGCATTTGGGAGAGTGCCGCTGATCATTAGCGTGTTTACTGTCAATGTGATATATAAAAATTAGACCAGCTGCCATATGTAATTCAAGGAAACGAGTGGTTAGTCAAGTTCTAATCTCTAGGAAGCAGATCGGCATTTTAGAAAAACGATTCTAGTGAAACTAAATAAGGAACTCTCATCTTCCTACTTTAGAACGTGTTGCTCGCAGGCGAGGTTTAGTTTTTTACGGTAATCTCATGCAGCTAATCCCACCTCCATCCCCACCCCCGGGGGGCTATCCACCCGTCTCTACCCCCATTCCCCTTATCAGCGTGTGTTTTACGCCCGTCGTCCCCAGGTTTATTCAGCTGATGGCAGATAGACTAATATCCACTTACTGCTGCTGACTAAGTGCACAAATGGAGGAAAACTTGGCCCTAATGTACCTGTCTCTGTGAATAGTCATCTCCCAGCCACTTGACCAAATCCAATTTTCATGAGGATTCGGAAGCATCTTGAATGTGGCGGGTTTTCACCCGGCTACATGGCGCGTGATGCTGAGCAGACGACAGCTTTTACGGCGGTGTTCTCGGGGTTTCCCGCCTTAATGGACGATACATTTGCTATCCCGGCGTCGGATGCGGTTTTAACACGTTCTCACACACCAGTCGAATTGTTGCAAACACTGGCAGCACGCACGATATAGAACAATTTGCGGCTATTTGCATGATATGTACCGATGCCTCGCTGACTTTTTTATGCGAAGAGTGAAATTGTATTTCATATCTCTAACTCGTGAACATGTCTATAGCCAGACACCCCTAATGACTTCCTCCCGTGTTCTAGCTTTATCAATGCAGATATGGACTTCATTTGGTTATTTATGAATATTTTTTGTATGCTGGAAATGGTCTAATATCCATTAACGTTTTACTGTCAATATGATATACATTTATAGTGCTTCTTTGTTATTTGCCTCTTAAATTTCTGTTTTACCCTTAATACTTTAAGTCTTCTTTTTACTTGAGGGCATCATGTTCCGCTTGTATTTTAAGACTTCTGTGTTTATGCTTCTAGGTATACGGGAAGTTAGCTGAGTATGATGGGTATGAGAGATTAGAATGGAAACACAGCTACGCCAGAGTGTACACACCATCAGGACGATACGAACCGCAAGGTGTCTTCATGTCATTCGAGCACTACAACGTAGAGGTCCGCGACAGAGTCAAATGTATTAGTGGCATGGAAGGTAAGTTCACTACAAAACTAAGATGCTTTAGATCGTTTCTGTTTATAAACCTGAGCCGCTGTTCCTTTATTCTTCCTCTGAGAGAAATAAATAGACAGTTTCCTCACTTTTATCCTTGTGATAACTAAGAGGCAAAACTCTTGAGGTCGTCTAAATGTGAAGTTCTTAGTCACTGCCTCTGCAGCATTCGCCCTTGGGACTTCCTTGAGGCGCGCGGCTTGACAAACTGAAGGTCTTGTTCATGTGACATATATCCGAAGTAACGGGAAAGCAATAACAGATAAAAACCAAAGCAATCTCCCCGCAGCCATTACTCACCGCGGCGCGGGTGATTGATGCGCATGTACCGTATATGGTGAAACTTGTACCTCCTGTTTTACTCTACATGTCTCCTCTCTACCGGTGCTCGTAAAGCACACTTTCTGATTAATCGTCGCGATGCCCGCGGTAGACAGCAGAAAAATACCCCGCATCCTTCATCTCGCCGTTCTCGCGTGAGTTTGATACGAGATGATGGAGCACGGCACAGTTTGAATGTGTCGGCTACGGAATCCCCATCGGAATGCTTCCTTCCGCCGCCTCTCCAGGTGTAAGCCGCATCAACTCCATCAAATTATAATGTACAATCATCGTGAGAGCAACCGAACTGCTCTCCTTCGCCGGGGTTTCCTTGCCGACATGTAGTCCCCAGCTTAAACTCAGCAACGGATGCATTAATCCCACAATTGGATTGTTTCATTTCTATCGGATAGCTTATTTCTTTGGTACGCTATCCACAGAACGGGCAATTGCATAACCAGATAGAGGTAACATTGTTATCGTTTTGTGCTTTTTCTGTGGATCACTTAAGTAATGACGCAGTGGAACTTTGTAAAACGTGCAACGGAAACACGAGGAACGACGTGAAACAACCGACTACCAGTCTAACAAACGTCATGACAGGAAATCTGCTGCCCACGAGACGCCATCTGTATACTGTCTGTGGAGAAAAGGTCAAAAGCTGAAGCCGTCTCCAAAACTCAATTCTCGTCTGGTTTTTCAATAAACATTGATCTTTAGCACTGCATGCAGATCAGCAGTTTACCAAAGGTCTCGCTCAAGTTTTACAAGAATACATGACGTAATTTCATGGAAGCTCCTTGGAAATTTGTGCGATAGATTGGCTGGAGTTAATAGGAATGGGAGGTGCGTGCGTGTTGTGACTGACTCAGCGTATCAATTAGCCAAGCAATGAGCGTTGTACATTTTCTACAGGAGACCCATTGACTTCTCGCGTGATCTCTGTCCAATCAGAAGAAGGAGAGCATGGCCTTAGCTACCTCACTGGGCGGATCACTCGTATCCGACATCGACTGGCTAGTGTACATGTATCCCCTGCATGGATACCCCTGACTCAGCAGCCGTAAAGATTACTCATACCGACATGGTTTGATGGCGAGTTACTACCTTAACCAGCTATAAACCCTCCCCGTGCAGCAATGAGTAATTACACCACCTCTAAGTTGCTGCGAACGGCTGAAAATAAATATCTCTCCCATTAGTGCGGGGAACCCATAAACTGTTGCTATCCCGGGCAGCTTAGATCACCGCTAATGTAGATCTACACCCCGCTAACCTCGCTGGTTATTAAACCCCGGCTTGCTGGAGTAGTATCGTTAAACTCGCGCATAGTAGGAGTTGGAATACCAGCGCCCGACCACCAAATACCCAGGCCCTCGTAAAACCGTGAGCTGTGATCACGGCTAGCGTAGAGGACATCATCGAGCGGGCCACGTCGGGGTTGTTTAATTGAAAGCCGAGCCCGGGTATTTCACGTTAGCTCGTAACTAACGCCCTCTGTACCTCCAGACAATAGCCGTGCCGTGAGTTAGGGTGTGGTTTACAGCCGCTTAAAACATACCATCAGCGGCCGCTTAAAGCACTAGGGCTAGAGGGAACCGCCCTTAGTTACCGGTGGTAGGTCTCTTAGTTACAGACGGATAATTGAGGTAATGATTGAGTTTTGTTATTGCCCCGGAGAAGTGAGAGGAGATGAGCCTATGGTGGAATGGTGGGTGTGAGATAGCCCGTAATTACATCCGCATTCACCTTCTGAATAGAAACGAGCGCCATACATACTCGGTAGACAGCAGCCATTTGCCGGCGAGCATCATTATGCCCACATTAGCACACATTACTCGCGGCTATTGATCGGTGTGCGCTCCCCGGGGCCCTCTCCCGCTTCTCCCGGCCGCGGTCAGCAGCCAGCAGTCGCCCTTATCCTCACCGTGCTAGGGACCCGAGGAGGCTCCGGGGCTCTCCGCGCCACTTCAGGAGTCCGCACACAGCCGGTCTCCTCAGATAGAGCAAACATGACACTTAGCTAATGAACTAGGAATACATGAATGACGATGTTTGCTTCTTTAAGCAGCTCTCCGGCCTCCATCATCAGCATCTGATGGCGAACACGGTGATTATACTACTAAAGACCAGTTGAATCATTCATCAGGAGATTATCTCCGCTGATGAGATGTAAATCCGGCGCCAATACGCTCGCCTAAATGACATGGTGTAACACGTAGCTCATCACTACTGTAATTACACGGATTTGCTCTCATTAAACCCTAATAATCTCCGTATTACTGTCACTAAATAATCAGTACCACGTTATCACGTGCTAATGCAGTTTATTACCGCATTTACGCTTGTCATTGTCTTCAGAATAGTGTTATAGGCTAATTTCACGGATTTCATTGATTGTTGATACAAATTCAACACGATTTATATATAAATAAAATCAAACATATTTTACTTTTCCATTCCCTCCTTGAATATACAAAATTAATTTACAATTTATAGTGTACATGTATAACCAATTAAGTTTGAACAAATATAATGGGTAATATTGTGATATTATTTCAGGTGTGCCGATATCGACGCAGTGGGGAGCACAGGGTTATTTTTACCCCATACAGATCGCCCAATACGGGTTAAGTCACTACTCCAAGTACCTGATCGAGGACCCATCTCGGCGGACGACGTTAGTGGTGGAAGATGCTGAGGACAGAACAGTTAACAACTGGTCACTCCTCGACCCCTCATGTCACGTGGACAACGTCTACGACGCAAAAATAAGATCTAGAGTAATCGAATTTCAAACTACTGGTACGTGTATGACCATTTAATTATTTTTGATTAAAAATGTAATTAATATACATACAATATCTCTGATCAGATTCTGGCAGGAATATTACTTTTGAACATTAGGCGATTTATTCTTGTAATACGTCTTCGATCTGTAATCGATTGTTTATGTTTTATTTATATTAAGCAATCCATTCTTTAATTTGTTAGATTCCCTTTCCAATACCGGAGTCAGCTTACCGATCGCGGGAAAGAAAACTACGGCGTTTTTCCTCTCGTTCGACATCAAATTTTTGACGAACGGCAGCATCACAGTTGTGCTCGAATCCAAAGGAAAGAAACCTAAAATTTATTATGTACACTATGTGTGCAGCAGGAACCTTATTACCCGCAGTGGCAGCGAGATCACGTACGGGATCGGTGAGAGGACTAAATGGTCGAGCATCACGCGAGATCTGGTCACCGATCTGCAGAAAGGCCTCAAAATCGATACTAAAAAGAAACTCGGTCACGTGGACTTGCAGCGAATAGTCAGTGTGAACTTTCATGGTCACGGTTTCGTGGACAATGTCACCCTGTCGAAGGACGCGCACCTCGCCCAGTTTTACTACGCCGCCAACTGGCTGGTGCTGCACCAGGACCTGCGGGGAGGCTGGCCCATCATGGTGGTCCGAAAGCTGGCGAACGGGCAGCTGGAGCTACCCCCCGGCTGGTACTCGGCGATGGCGCAGGGGCAGGCCATGTCACTTCTCGTCCGAGCCTACGTCCGTACCGCCAATAAAAAATACCTAGATGCCGCACTGAGGGCGACGCAACTGTTCGACCTTCCCAGCGCCGAGGGCGGCATCTTAGCTAGGTTCATAGACAAGTACAACTGGTATGAGGAGTACCCGACCACGCCTAGCAGTTTCGTTCTCAACGGCTTCATCTACTCCCTCATTGGTTTGTACGATCTTAAACAGGTGGCGCCTCCAGAGCAGACCCAAGACGCTGAAAGACTTTACGCCGCCGGTATCGAGTCGCTCAAAGCCATGCTTCCCTTCTTCGACACTGGCTCCGGGACCATTTACGACCTGAGACATTTCACTCTCGGCGTGGCGCCTAATCTCGCCCGCTGGGACTACCATGCTACTCACATAAATCAGTTGTTACTACTTAGCACCATAGAAGAAGATCCTATATTTGAGCAGACCGCCAAACGGTGGTTGACGTATATGAAAGGAAAACGAGCGCCTCACAACTAGCTCTCCTCAAAAATATATTTCAAAATTAGCGTATGAACAAAAATATAAGTATCAAAAGCTTATAATCTAATAAGTGAATTAATCAAACTTGATTTAAGATTTTATTAAGCCATCCATCATAAAAAAATAGGGCAACAAGTGTGCTAACTTATCATATATTTTCTCAAAAGTAACTTTGTAAATAGTGAGAGAAAGTTGTGGGTGCATAAGCATATTGTGATGTTTCCTCATTCTCAGGCCATGTGCGTGATCAACTTGCAAATTGCAACGTCGTCGAGTAAAGGCAGAAATTGCGTAAAATTATATATAACTTAATTTATAATGAAGGTAATTATTTCTCATCATAACTCTGAATATCCGCTAATCTAAATTTCTAAATGTGTTACACATATATAGGTGTTTACTTGGCTCACTGTGCACTGCCAGACGCTTCCCTTATCTTTAACTTGTACAAACAGTATTTATTCGAAACCACCCTCGCACGAGTGAATATATTCCATGGCGGATGATGTTCTTCCACGACAAAGTATGGCCTCAGAATGAGGTTTTTCTCCCGTGTGATTCCTCTTCTCTGGTGCTAATCAACATGGTTTAAATCATAACTTTACTACTTTGTATCCGTCGTAATTGACTACATTGATATGAAACATCCATCGTAAATGTACATGTACACTTGTCATCTAGTTCTATCCAAGACTAACTTCCACATTGAGTTTAATCTAATTTGCCCTGTTTCAACAATGTTTTAATATCAGTGATAATGCATAACGAGTTTCGAAATGGATGACAAGTTGTGCTTTGTAAACATTCTAAATTGCGTATATATACTCCCTGGGAGTTTCTTAATTTACTTGTATTTTATCATATTAATACTTGGTTATGACAGTCCCCGATTACAGCGTACTGAAACTCATGCGTTGATTTTGCAGGCTTCCAAATAGTCCCAGTCTGAATGTCGCTTTATAGTCAATGAATTCTAACGGCATTTAATGTTTTACCATGATACACAGGAAATGCACATGACTGTATTCTTTGTTGTTCCCTCTCACCTCTGACAATTTGTTTAAGAGATCCGATTTATCACTTTCTTGCACATTCAACTTGTCATAATCATGCTTTTAAGTCAATGGGTTTGAGCTTAAGTTAAACTACTTATATTAAGTAACATTAATCTGTTAACGCATATTAAATGAACGGCACAAAAATTAATTTATCCGGATTGTAATTTATCAAGTACTTCATATCGTACAAATTATTGAAATATTTGCACAAACTTTAGTTGGCTTCCAGCTTAGATGATACAATTAACATGTGTTTGATCCGTACATGTATGTAGCCATTTAGCGTGCGCAGGAGATGTTGACCAATAAGTGTATAAATGTAGACATGCTGATCGGGTATGCGTGAAAACACTGAGATAAATGATCGTTATGTATATTTGTTAAATTGTACACGTGATAAAATATATAGGTGAATGAATAAATATTTTGTGATAAAACACTGATCTAAATCAAATGGATGAGATTTAACATTACTTGTGTTACCCCTGCTCGGTTGTGATTGCATCTAGCAGTATACATTAAGTATCACATGTACTTATAGCTAAGCTAATGTTCAGAAATTTCCAGTCTATTAGGCACGCACAACCTTTGACCCCAACCATATAACTCTCGCTGTTAGAGATGTCTCTCTTACAATAGTGAAAATAACAGGGGGAAACCTTTGGTAGTCAAGCATATAATTATCTTAGCGATCTGACGAAACAAAGTTGGGATATTGAAAGCTAAAAGTACCAAGCCTTTGATGGCGGAACCCAACCTGGTCTTAGTTATGCTTTGGCCGTAAGACATATTCATTTTGGTGCATGACCCTTAGCTGCCAATCAAACTCTAGACCAATTCCAGTTCAGACAAGGTCCACTTTTGTTGGGTGCTTTCAGATGATTACATTTTCATGCATGTCTATTTATACTAGCGCTTGTATTTCATAAGCATTTCCAAAACTGTCAACATTGTCGCGCTCTTACAACTTTCTGTAAAGCGCGAAAAACATGCACACCCTAGTGCTATAAACCCATTATTTATATTACCTCAGAACATGTATTGAATTACATCCTACGAACATGTATGATTATAAACATACCATTAGTACCTCTGACAATTCAGTCGGTATGTTTGAAAACATAATCATCGCGGATCACTTTACAGGTTTTCCCGCCGTGGGTTGCGGGAAATCATAGTACATATAGTGAACGTAATCATGCAAGCATCGGGTGCAATTTACAGTCATCATCTGCGCACGGCAGGCAGCCGCTAACTCTTGTCGGCTATTCTTGAAGATCGCTGGACCGAAACTCATCGAGGAAGAGACGCCGATAAGAATAAGTTCTCACCGAGACGGGAACAAATTAGCAACAGTCAGTTGTCCGTCCCGCGTGTGACAGAGAAAGAAGGACATCACCAGATCACCAAGGCCCCGGTGTCCAGGGTTACAGTTTATGGCACTATAGTCGTAAATCGTTTATGAATCATACGTTCATGTCATTAGTATGCTGGAGGAGTTCAGGACTACGCATTAACACACGGGATATGCGGATAATATAGAAGCGTGCCTTTGTGTGTAAAGTATCTGCACGCCTACGGCTAGTATTTCTCGTGGTGCTGGCTGGGATATAATAGTCATTAACCATGTCTGATGTGATGTGTTATTTAACGCTCGCCTTCCTGCTTGGTCTCGTGTCCTCGCAGACGCCGGTTACCGTCGAGACGCGCTACGGTAAGGTGCAGGGTATGAGAATGGGACCTACGACATCATACCTCGGGGTGCCGTATGCGAAGCCTCCCACAGGGCAGCTGCGGTTTCGGCCGCCCGAGACGCCGGACCCCTGGACCGACGTTAAAGTCACCACGGATTATAAGTCAGCGTGCTATCAGCGCACCCCAAACATATTCGACGTGGTGGATGTAAGCGAGGATTGTTTGTATCTTAACGTATTCGTGCCTGACGTACCTGACAACGAACAGATTCCGGTGATGGTTTGGTTACACGGAGGGACATTGAATAGGGGCTCAGCATCTCAGTACCCCGGTACTTTTCTCGCCGCAGCTGGCCAGGTTATCGTGGTGAATCTTAATTACCGCCTGGGCGTGTTTGGTTTTCTCACCACGGGAGATGGAGTGATCGAGAGTAATATCGGTTTGTTGGACCAGGTGAAAGCTCTGGAGTGGGTACAGGAGAACATACACGTGTTTGGCGGGGATAAGAGCCGGGTATCCCTGTTCGGGGAGAGCGCAGGGTCCTGGTCAGCGCATCTGCACACGGTCAGCCCCATGTCAAGCGGCTTGTTCCAGAGAGTTATACTGCAGAGTGGCACTATATCCGGGGTACCAATCCACACCGACACAGAGAGAGCAAACTTTACATTTCACTTAGCCAAAAATCTAGGATGTGATTCGGGCTCGTCGAGTAGTGAAGCATTAACATGTCTCCAGCAGCTACGGGTTTCTGACTTTATTCCATTTTTGTCCACCGATCCACTGGTCTCTACTTTAGGGGTGTTCCCAGTTTCCTACGGTGGACAGTTTCTTCCTAATCACCCTGACGACATGAACTTCACAGGCAATATGGATTTCATGCTGGGTGTAAATTCGGACGAGGGCTTGATCAGCTTTTTAAATTTAACCACGACTGATCAGATACAGGAGTACCTAACTGAAGGGATCAGCATAGATGATCCGCAGTTCGGAATATTTGCTTCACTTGCCCTGAGCGCATTAGAGACAGCAAATGGCGAAACTCCCATTCTATCGGAGGATAATCCAATATATCGTGCTCTTTTCAATCATTACATCGATGATCAAGACGATAAGATTCAAAATATGCGGGGCGTTTTAGACATGATGACCGATTCGTTCGTCTTCGCCTCAACTGTAAAAACTTTACAAAAAGCAGTAGACTCAGGACAGAAAGCATATCTTTACTACTTTAATCATATTGATTTTCATGGATTAGGAAACGCATCGACGTTACAAACGGGGCTGCAAACCTTTTACCCTACCCTCAACGAAGCCTTACCGATCGGAGCAGCGCATGGAGCGGAAATCTCATTCATATTTGGTTGGTCGAGTTTCTATGAATTTGGAAAAGCCAGCCAGGAGGTGGAGAATTCCATGATGATGGCCTGGGTGTCATTTGCTAAAACTGGGTACAATCATTAAAAAAACTTGTTCTCCATGAGAATAAATGTGATCAAATGAAATATTTTGACCTTAAATTTTTGTACACTTAACATGTAAATCAATAATTTAATTGTTGATGATTGTTTACAATAAATGGAAGCTACTATATCAACAAATTTTGGTTTGTTTTCAGCTCCCCGATTTTTAATACGACTTGGGGTCAGATACTTCCCTGGCCAGAATACGATGAGAATGAAGAGAAATATATAGAATTCAAGCATCCTATGACAGCTACCTCCGTGAGATCCAGGTTGCGTCCATCGGCGGCCAGTTTTTTCAGCACACTTCTACCAGCGTATGACGAGAAACTATCTGATAATAAAGAGGACAATGATATTGATGATAAGGATGGTGATATTAATGGAGATAGCGGCTCGGATGAAAAGAAAACTGATGATCCTGAAGAAGACGTTAAAAATGACTCAGATCCAGGGATGATGGGTGACGAACCGGCAAAATGCATAGAAGGAGGTTAGGAACTTATGCTTGACTGCTTAACTTGGGCAATAAGACAGATTTCAATAAATTAAGTCATCACTGCACATCAACTACACCATACATAATTTTATTTTAAATTTTACAGATCATGTATCAACGATAAACAGAGATAAGGTAATTTTTACATGTCCGGCAGATCATGAAAGCACTTTTACAGAAATCTGAGATATTGTACACCAATGTTCGTCTTTAATAGTTTAAATTTAGTACGTTTTTGCATATTTCAGGCTGAAACTGCTTTATTTATCCTGAGTGCGCTGGTAATCGTCCTTTTAATATTTTCAATCGTTATTGTTATGAACTATTATTCGCTCAAGAAAGAATTGATGAAAATACCAAAGGATACAGACTCACAAAACTCAGCAGACCGAGAGAGTAATTTGTAACCACTCATCGAATCACTTAGTCACATGTATATGCATGACACGCAAGAGAAATAATAAAACCAATCTCAAGTTGTCTAAAGTAATTAGTTTGTTCGACAGTATTTCGCACTTACTGAATTATTTAAACCGCGAAGTGTCACACAAACAAACATTCAGATGCTCAGTTTCATACTTCTGTTCAATTTAAATTTAGAATATTTAATCGCCTTTCAAGTAAAG
>JAXGGS010130310.1:6021-18892 GCA_035585475.1 Armandia brevis
AGCTGATATTCGCGAGACTTAGAGCTGATATTCGCGAGACTTAGAGCTGATATTCGCGAGACTTAGAGCTGATATTCGCGAGACTTAGAGCTGATATTCTTGGCTGGTCACACGAAGGTGGTACATGTACATGTAATATTTACAAGCCGTCACCTTGTTATTGTTTATCATATATTGATAAAACACATCAAAGAGCGCGAACTTCACCTGAGACCACCTGAGTCTCACACAAGACGAGAACGTTTACAAGGTGTGAGTTATCAAATATTTACCTGCGGAATCGTTAATTAGACAGGTGCGTGAGCTGCCGTGACTTATCAGTGACATTCAGGTGCCGGGACAAACATTTAAAACAATACAAATATTGATGTTTGAATTACTAATTAACTTTGTGAGTGCGTTAGTGCTTTATTAGAAAATTGAGTAGGTAACCCGGGAGCACATGGAATACGTTCAGACAGTTGATCTGTAAAGTCCTATACATGGATTATATTAAGCATTTAGATAGCTAACTATCTCTTATATATATAAGCTGTTGTAGTGGTAAATTCTGTCCTGGGCCCCGGTAGCCAAGCTTCTGTGAATTCAGGTTTAGTTAATAGATCAGGATAAGCAGCGTTAAAGCCCGGGCTGATCTGATTCTGGGTTTATAAATAACTATTCGGCGGAGATTGGGCAGACCTGGCCGGAAGGAAGGACACGGGCAGGGGGGAGGGACACACAGGACAGGGACCGGTAGCACGGTGCCCCGGTCAGGTGCCTCTGGATGTTTACAATGCAGAAGTTTCAGGGTAAAATGCAGGCAATAATCAACATGGAGATTCGACAATCGAACTGTACTGTATACTTATCCTGAGTGATTTGTCCCCTGATTACCAGCAATAATCTCTGTAAATCCAATAAACGCTGATCATGAGGAGAAGGAGAGGGAGGTGACTGGACACGCAATTCCCCCAACCATGTTACAGGGTTTGCCAGTCTCCTGATTTAAAGCCGCCCAAGCAGGTAGCCCGACCATGTAACGCTGAGGAGAAGGAGAGGGACGAGGTTCCCATGAAACAGTCGGACGGCGACCGGTTACACTGGCCTCCTTGCCATCTACCAGTGCCAGTATATAGGGCAGGTGACTCTGGCCTGTATCGTGTCCCTGTGAACGGGGTATCGCTGTGATATTTACCTTGAAATCGCTCCCCGGCGGGGGTGACACGCTCGATCTGCGATGCTCGCCTATTGATACTGATTATTTCCTGATCGATCCTATCGATAAATCACAACCACTCCTCGCATCAATGGGAGTCAGGAAAACAAACAGCGATCAACTCTCAGGTAGCGGAGCGGGTTACCTCTGTATCAGCTCTGCTATCCGGTTTCCATGGTTACCATGGGCACAGGTATGTGTCCCACCTGAGCTGTATATCTCGATACTCTCGCATCGATTGAATAACTCAACGTTTTTTTACTTCATGCATTCTGCTCGCGCATAATTCCCCTGTCATAATTATTCACGCTGGCGGCTCTGGGATTAACGTTAATCTGGCGATAATCTGCGGATAATCTGTGATAAACCGGTTACGCTGTGTTTTAGAACTGGTTTATGCAGACAGGGACAGGTAACGCAGGTAACACAGGTGGGCGGCGTGGTTAAGGTAATTAATTAGCGCACAGGTAAATCAGGTGTTAATTCACACCTGTGTGGCTGCAGGCCGGGGCAAGAACTCTATTTTATGTGATTAATTCAGGCGTTGGTGCGGTTTTTTCAAGCCGACCGATATAAAAAACATCATTCCATTTGACTCTTACGCTAAAAAAAACGGGTAACGTCTTTAGAAATAACAGGGTGTGACGTCACCGGGCGGGCTATCGAATATCCGCTGTATGAATAGGAATGGGAGAGAATTCACCCGGGGTAAGAAAAATCGATGTCTCTATGTCTGTGGTTTAGTCAGCCATGATATCGCAGACATATACACAAGAGAGCACCAATCAAAAAACCGCACAGATCAATCAAAAATCTATCAGAAATCTCTATAGATCAATCAGAATGTATTGTATACGCACCTATAAAACTTTTATCAGCGACAGACTGGTGAAGTCAGGATCGGCCGACCCAGGTTCGTAAATCACACATTTTATCACCTGAAAAATAAGATTGAAATCTTTAACAACAGGATTCCATGCTGATATTGTTGATTTATGAGCAGTGGATTCCCACTTGACATCGGAACGATCAGACAAATGACGCTAAATAACTTATAAACCAAACATTGTTCTTGTGATAAACGCGCTGTAAATGTGTACGGCACAGACTGCTTTTAAAAAATCGCTGAATGTTAACACAAAAAACTCAACTCCATTATTGTCAAATATATCAAGCCTATGTCTGAATAGTCTGCCGTTTTTAAGCAGGTTTATTTCGTCAGTTTTTGATTCGCTAGGCAACGCGGAGAGAACAAAAGATGAGTAAAAAGTGTCAAGCGAGGTAAATCGTTTGGGGAGGGTTCGCGAATGTCATTTAATCGATTCCAAAGAGACGCTGCAATCGTTTGAAAGTCAACATGGAGATTTTAAACACGGGCACATCTATGTGTGATCAACTCGTATCGAAGCATAATAGTAATAATAATAACGGGCAGTGCCAAGCTTAAGCCTGCTGTATAACTAAGGTCGCCATATTACCTGTAATATACATGTATATATCAACTCACCTGTATATCAGCACAGGTACTCCTATAGCTAGGTTTACAGGTGAGTATTCCACTGAGTGTTGCTAGTGACACTGACAAGTTGTCAGAACTCGGTATCCTAGAAGCGTCTCCCTCACACACGCGCGCACACGTTTATTATAAATAATCAGTGGATATACCCCAGGTATATAGCCAGGTGGGGAGAGAGTGAATGTTGTGTCGCGGTGGGGACAGGTACAGAGTTAAAGCACCCCTCTCTCTCTCTCTCTCTCTCTCTATCACTCACTCACACTCACAGTAAGCCCTGGCTAGCTGCAACACACGGGATTATAGCGGGGCACACACAGTACAGGTAGTCACAGCTCGGCAGAACTCTCTCTCACATACACAGTCACAGCTCGGCAGACCAGACGACATTTCCCGCGGCCGCACCACACACTCCCGTCGTCAAGGCGCGCCGATCAATATTAGCGATCCGCGCGGCGAGCACACCGCGTGTTATACCGCACACACAGGCGACACGCTTCATCAGGCACGGGAACAATCAGCGACAATATATCTGCGACACACCCAGCGACATGCTACCGATATATACATATATCTGAGTACATACAAAATCTAACACCAATACATGACAATTCAATTCATGTTCATAAATAGGTTTTATAACTATAATAAGTTTCGTTTATATTTGCTAGCATTTATTGGTGTCGCGTCACTAAGTTTTAGGGGAATTGGGTGATTAAGAAATGCTGGGGATTGGTCAATATTTCGGTGAATTAACTGCGAGGTCGCTGGCGTCAGATTTGATTTGTGAGGAAGCCAAACGGGCGGCTGTCCTCATGTATAACGCGAACTTTCGCACGGTCTCACGTTACCTGCGAATTTACACAGGTGTAGCAATTAATCTGTTAATCCAACAGTTAATCTGTTAATCCAACACTTAATCCACCCGTTACCGCCGGTAGTCAGAGGGCAGTTAATCCGAGGGTACATGCGGGGAAATTAAGTGGAAAGTCGCCGCTTGTATTACCGAGCTCCAGGTGATTGTTTAGTGGGATTAATGTAAATCAGAGTAAAGTCTGGAATCACCGCGGCAGACTTAGCGCTGCGCCACGTGGTTCTATCGATTACAAGTTAAATCCTGACTAATCCTGACTCTGGATTACCGGGAACTCACAGCGAGAATAACTGGGTCACAATGTCAATATTGGATTTACAAATTTATTCAACTATTATATTACACATTCGTCTGCGGTTGACCCTCGATATAACGCGATTTGATATAACACGAAATTCTGACAAACACAGAATTATCGAGTCCCCCGACTATGTTTTTAAATGTTCCCTATAACGTGGGTTTAAGGTCACCCATATAACTACATGATGTCTCATTATAACGCGGCTTTAAAGTTTGTCTCGCTTCACGCGTTATATCGCTCGTCTACATATGAATAGGCGCGATCTTTCAAGACTGTCATTGTAAATTCTCTGAATTCGCCTTTATTGATTTTACCAATGGCTGTTAAAACTACTGATGGCAAGGGCCACTGATGGAAATTACGAAACCAGTAAGAAAGATCACTAAATAACCGGTCAGATTCGCGCATGCGCTCACCACATACACGGATTATGAGTAGTATTGAGGCAAGCGTCTCAGACCTCGCAAATAGGAGCGTTCAAGTAATGAGGTCACCGTGACCTTGCAAACTTGGGAGCTAATAAATGAGAAACTATCGATAACTTCCGGTTAAAAATTTGTGGACATTTGATTTTCTGTGCGATGTTTTTTCTCTGACGATGTTAAGCGATTCAAGTTCAGCACAGTAATCCCTCCTCGTGACGTGCATGGCGGGGATAAGCAGCACGCTTTACAGGGAGGTGTTCGATGCGTTCGTGTGAATAATCATGCGCGTAATGTTGTATTTAAACCTAATCTTATGTAGGAACTGAAGAGCCGCGCTATATCGAGAGCAGCGTGTTAAATTAATTATTATAAACACGGCTGCTGTGTTTTGCTGAGCTTGTTTCTCATAAATACACAAAAATCAAATTCACCGCAGGAAACACTTAATATCAATAATTAGTTTATAATAAAGATGATCACACCGTTTGTTAAACAGGGCGCATAAATGTTCATTCAGCTACCGCGACGACGACATGGCTGCAAGTGATATAGCCTTAATAAATTCCTTGAATCCGTGAATCCTTGTTATCTACAAGGAGAGATTCAATCGTGAGAATCAACACCGTCATATCTTTCTGTGATATTTATTAGTGTGACAGACAATCAAACCAACGACAAACAACAAAAGGGCGGCAAGCGAATACTCGGCAGCAACAATGATTTACATAAATAAGGAAAATCGATATTAGTGTGACATACATGGTATTTACAGCTACACTGCTTGTGACAATGGATTTAACAGCCAGTGTTGTTGGTCTTTGTGCAATTAATTCTTGTTCATCTGAATAGGAATGACCTGGTATAGCTTATGATAATTTGTATACAAGTGTGTATGTGACGGCATGAACAAAGTAAAAGCTTATAAATCATCACTTCAGACTTTAACTATCTACAAACTGGTTACAATTACACATGTGAATTGCAGTTTCGCAGAGCAATGGCTCAGTAATTACGGGGGAGTTTGACGGATGGGGGACTACAAATATATGTTTTCTTTTACAAAAAGGGGAAGAGCTTGCTATAATTCGCACAGGAACAACAATCACCTCCCGTATGTTTTGAATGCTCCCTTATTCACAGATATTATCACATTTATAGTATTCATGATTATTTACATGGCACTTGATGTACATGGCACAGAATATCATTATTAAGTTATTTTACACGCCTATATAATATCATATATACAAAATATATACTAACCCTGAATAGACGATGGCACACGTGACCTAATTCACATTATCTATCTGATTGATATGTATAACTTGCATTTATGATATTTATAAAATATGGTAAACAGAGGAAAGTAACGTTGTATTATTAATATTCATAATGCAGAATGCGATCAAAATCTTGCAACACTTTAGACACAATCTGATAATATGATAAATACACTACTCTTCAAACTACTATTGTAATATATGTATATAGATGCAGTAGTATATGGCGGGAGCAGTGATGCAGAACATGTGTGATATATGCAGGTTTTCAGGCACTAAATTATTAAATACATTCTAGTAAAATACGCCTATCACAACCTACTAACACGTCACTGTACTGTGTACTACTGACATGCGATGCGGGGCACGCAGTAGTATACATGAAATGCAGTTTTCTAAACCTGAATTATAGTGAGTAGTACGGAAGGGGTGTCGTGAGTAGTGATGACAGCAACCAGTCCATTCGGTGATCCAGCGTAACAGTCTACCATCACCGATATGTCACGTGATCCTCAGACATCACATGACCTCCTGAACTTTGACCTGAGGGTACTAGCCCCTCCCCCTGGTGGTGAGTGAGCGAGTGAGCACGTCAGTAGCGCGGACAGTGCCAGATGTGCATCTCGCACGTGCGCTCGAGGATCACGTCCTGTGTCTGCGCGAGGAAGGCGGGATCTGTGCCGCGGCACGCACACCGGAACTGGTAGGCGTTAGGGAACATTATGTTGTTGCGATGCTCTATCAGGGCTGAGGAGCCCCCGTTCGTCCCGCACTGGATACCAAGCACTATCCGAGACTGCAAAGTACATTATAACGAGGAATATATTTTAAATACTTCAGGAAAATCTCCAAATATCACAAATTCAAGCTAAATCGTTAATTTACATATCAGCCTAATACGTCACGCTATAAATTGATCGTATTGCACTTACAAATAATGTTCTTCAATTTTTTAAATATGTTTTATTAATTCCTGAAGTTTACTTTACTACACAGTATGAAATATTTGATTTGATACTCACCGCGAACTGATCTGGTGAAGGGGAGTAGTCTGTGTATGTGACATTCTCAGTCATCGGTGCCCGCTTGGATTTCAGCTCATACTCGCAGTCCCTAAATGAGAGACCGCCCGCAGAACCCACGGCTGGACTACTCATCGTCTGAAACAAATAATATAAACTATGCTCTAGATAAACCTCAAACCAGTTGATTTGATGCAACATTATCGGATAAATATTAAGTGGACTTACATGCAGTTTGACGGACATGTCGTGCAGCTTGGATTTGCTCTCTTTCTCGACTTTCTCAATCTTGGTTTCCATCTCTTTCAACCCTTGTTTGTAAAAATCCATCTCGTTCTTCATCCCTGTCACAAGCTTTTCAAGCTGCAAAATATATAAATATTCAAGGGATATATCCTTCATTACAATTTCCACAACTGATCGAGTAATAAATGTCAGCAATCACATTCCTTACCTTGTTAATCTGGTTTTGTAGATCGGTATCCGGAAGTGGTTTAGTGGTTCCAGTAGTAGTCGTGGTACTATTAGGTATTATATTGGAAGACATCGTGGTCAAGTCGACAAACTCCTCCGCTACTGGTTCTGAGCTAGGGTGATGGTTGTCTTTGTTTGTGGTCATATTATTCTGATGGCTATGTGGTTCTGCTGTTGTCACATGACCATGGTGGTTTTCTGATTCTTCTGTTGTCATATGGCCATGGTGGTTTTCTGGTTCTGCTGTTGTCACATGACCATGTTGTTTTTCTGAATCTTCTGTGGTCGCATGACCATGGTGGGTTTCTTGTTCTTCTGTCGTCACATGACCATTATGGCTCTGTGGTTCTGCTGTTGTCACATGACCATGGTGGTTTTCTGGTTCTGCTGTTGTCACATGACCATGCTGGTCTTCAGGTTCTGCTGTTGTCACATGACCATGGTAGTTTTCAGGTTCTGCTGTTGTCACATGACCATGATGGCTCTGTGGTTCTGCTGTGGTCACATTACCATGATGGCTCTGTGGTTCTGCAGTTGTCACATGGCCATGATGGCTCTGTGGTTCTGCAGTTGTCACATGACCATGATGGCTCTGTGGTTCTGCTGTGGTCACATGACCATGATAGCTCTCTGGTTCTGCTGAAGGTGCAGCAGTTGGTAAATGTTCCTCTTTGTTCGTGTCGACAGCAGTTACGGCACCATTTGTTTCACCTAAGTGTCCAGCTGTGACATGATGGACTTTGTCATCAGCGCTTGTAAAACTTCCGTCTTCAAGGTCTGTATCATCACCCTTATATTCGTCGATAACTGTTGACATTCCGTCACCCTCCTGGACATGTTGTGGCCCCTCGGTGACAGTATGACCTTGATTCTCCGTGGCTGCTGTTGTCATGCTGCCGTCTTTGTCTTCGTCTTTGTCCCCTGTAGTTTCCTTGTCCTTCTTCTCTTCAGGCGACATTGTCGTCATGTGATCGTTCTTCTCCATGGATTTGCCAGTGACCTTGTGTTCACCTTGATGCCCTGAAGTTCGGGTTGTCATCTTGTCTCCATCATCATCGGCTGCGTGAATCAATTTGGTCGTGTTCTGATCATCTTTGTGTGTTTCGGTGACATGATCCTGCCCAGTCGCACGAGTAACATGTTGATCACCATGTCGATCCGTGACATGCCCCTCAGAAGTTTGATGATCTCCTCCAGTTACCTTGTCATCATGAGGCCCCGCAGGTGCTTTAGTGTGAGTGTCATGTGTACCATCAATGGAAGACACGTGATGCTCCCCGGTATTTGTGTCTACTCCTGTATGAGTCTGGCCAGTGACCTCCTTGTGCGGGGAATCTGTTACATGACCGTCTGTGTCGACTTCTGTTGAATCATCGCCATTTTTCTTCATCGGAGCTGCAGTCACTTCACTCTCTCCTGGTCCATGTGAGGAATTATTGGTGCGTTTCTCTACTGACCCAGTGACGTTGTCGGTGGAATTTCCGCCATTTACATCTTTATGAGGAGCAGCAGTAGCTTGATTTAGGCTGCCAGATGTCGACATGTCCCCGGCTTCATCAGTGCTGTCCTGAGCTTTGTGGGTGACGTCAACGTTTGACCCTTCATGATGTGAAGACTGAGTGATTTCATCGGCTTTGCTGTCTGTCTCAGGTTTCATAGTAGCATTATCACCTTCTGCTCCACTTGTGACTTCATCTTTAGGCACCACTGTGACGTCCTCATGTTTTTCTTCTTTTGTAACTGAATGTTTGTCTTCGGATTTCGGCGCCATTGTGACGTCCGCATGAGTGTCGGCCTTGGTGACGGCATCTTCTACTCCGGTCACGGGGTCCTGTTTAAGACCACCTGTTACCTTATGTGTGGGAACATCTGTGACCTGGGTATCGCTGGAGGTGCCATCTTCTCCTCGCTGCTTCCCGTCCTCTGTAGCCCCGTGTTCCGTGTTACCTGCTGTCTCATTCACGTGCGTTCCACTTTCATCCGTCTTATTTTTGTCTGAACCAGTTTCTGATGCGGCTGTACCAGTTCTGCCATCTTTATCACTTGTCTCGTCAGTGGTATCCTTGTCATCTGTAGAGGTCGTATCCTTGTCCTCTGTAGAGGTCGTACCCTTGCCCTTCTCCGTCCCCTCCGCTGTTTCCCCTGCACTTCCGGTTGATGGTTCTTTGCTTCCGGTGTCCTTACTTCCGGTTGCCGGTACTTTACTTCCTGTTTCGGCACTTTCTGTGGATGGATCTCTACCACCTGTACCGGTAAATGAGCTGCTGCTGGTAGAATTTGTATTTGAATCTCCTCTGGCAGGGCCGGCTGTACCTAAAGTGTCCGTAGTTTTCTCATCTTCAGACCTGGTACCCGCAGCCGCCGCTAGGGTCGCTGCTGTCGTGGCTTCCGCATCAACAGGTGCACCTGCAGTGAACAGACGACATGGTCAGTTACATGAGTACAGAGGACACATGGTCAGTTATATGTGACCAGATAACAGAGGACATGGTCAGTTATATGTGACCAGATAACAGAGGACATGGTCAGTTATATGTGACCAAAGAAGAGAGGACTTGGTCTGTTATATATGTACAGAGGGCAAAGGTCATTTATGTGTTAACAGACAACAGAGGACATGGTCAGTTATGTGTTAACAGACAACAGATGACACAGGTCAGTTATGTGTTAGCAGACAACAGAGGACATGGTCAGTTATGTGTTAGCAGACAACAGATGACACAGGTCAGTTATGTGTTAACAGACAACAGAGGACTTGGTTAGTTATGTGTTAGCAGAGAACAGAGGACATGGTCAGTTATGTGTTAACATACAACAGAGGGCATGGTCAGTTATGTGTTAGCAGACAACAGAGGACATGGTCAGTTATGTGTTAACAGACAACAGATGACTTGGTCAGTTATGTGTTAGCAGAGAACAGAGGACATGGTCAGTTATGTGTTAACAGACAACAGATGACTTGGTCAGTTATATGCTAGCAGACAACAGAGGACATGGTCAGTTATGTGTTAAGAGCTCAGGTCTGGACAACCACGACAATATTTGTAGATAACTGATGTGTTTGGGCTTAATGTAGATGTTAGGCAGGTAGGATTGGTGCTACATCATAGATCACAGGGTGCGTATCACAATTAGTTCATCAACCATTGATCATATCAAATGATAATTTCGCCTAATGTCTGGTCAAATCGATCTCGCCCAGTGTAAGGAAATATGCGCAGTTAATCCTCTGAAAGTTGCCAGCCATAAGATCATTAGTTTTCTACGCAATCCAATCACGATATCAGCTGATTATGTAAAAAAAAAGCCAGACAGACAACTAATTGATTAATTAGTCGAGTTATGGACGATAATTACTGAGTGCCATGGCAACATGTCCACAAATAAGGCTCGGGGAGTTTTCTGGCGGAATGGTGCGTGATATTAAATATGTTTATATAACGCACGGTACCTAATCCAGTCCTTTATTCACCGATTAATTACCGCTAGTATTCATGACCATGTCACCCTGCTATAGAAAGTATGACATGAATTCTGTTAATCCCAATGTTTCTGCCCCCTATCAGATGTCAATTAAACCCAATATGCACATAAATGATTAATTATATGTCATAGGTGCACGCATATGATACGTTATAGCTCTCACTGTTTTGCGGCCTGGTATATATAATACATATGTATATACATATTTATATACACAAAATACATGATAACGTGTGTGTTTAACAAGTATATGTCTTCGGTTAGTGAATGCGTTATTCTACCATTAGTCATCGGGGCTTTGTTGGTTTAAGATTTTTATCCGCAGCTCCGCTGTTGTGCTGCATGTCTCGAGATCGCCGGCGTCGCTTTGAAGTGAGGATCGCCGCATTGTCGGCAGAGACAATCACGCGCAGATAACACTGATTTCAATATGCGTTATGATCTGCGCGAGGTCAGGTCGGGTCACCACAGCTTGAATCACTGAGCAGGAGCTCACAGCCAGTTATTAGGGTTTCTATATGATCACAATAAGATATAAAGTCAGTTATTGACGTTGTTCGAAGCAGAGGGGCATGAGACTCAAAGTTAAAAAAATTGGCCTTCAATTTATTCGAAAACTAATCAGCGCCTCACATTGATACAGTAGATGCACGATATAACGCGGACAGGGGGGGGGGGGGGTCAGGAAACCGCTTTATATCGAGGTTATGATGTAGCCCTAAGGGCCACCTTTGGAGCAAAATAGAACAATAGTAAAACTAAATCTCTGGCCCTATTGTCCAGCATTAAATCGTCATTCCGCGATCTATCGAACCGCGTTATATTGTTCAACTATATGTGGACGGGGTCTAATTATTCCGCTATCAAATCTTCAACATTGATGTTATAATACACTATTCTTAAAGCTATTAAAGTGTTTCCATGTTTTTATTGTTGCTATTTGTATATAAAAAACCTTGTTATCACGACATGTATGCTGCGTGAAAGCAATTTAAAACCCGGACAATGCAGACACCGCCAGCAACAATCACATTATACTCGGTAAGAAGGCCAGCACTTTATCAGCATTGTGCGTAAGTGTTGAACAATATTTCGTCAATTCAATGCGGTAAGGAACGACTGAAAGGTTCGGATCTCTAAAATAAATACGTTTTATTATCAGCGGTATGACAACAATGTTGTTGCCAGGTTTTCGAATATTACTTTGTCGCAAAGATCGGGGTTTTGTCGAGTTACCAGCGCAGGCAATAAATATATTAGATATCGAATTGATCTAGGAATTGTATGGACACGGCGGTGTTATTATTTTAAGTGCGGTGCTCTACTGTTAAAGCGAGAAAAGCTCCGACAAAGACATGATGTAAAAACTTGTTGGAAAAGCACAAATGAAATATGTGCATATGATTGTATTGTTGAAACGAACAATTCAACAGAGGCAAACCTGATTTAGTCTGAATAAAGCTGAACAAGCAGACCTGTAATAATTTCTCTTCCTTGCTTCTACGGGGTATAATAGTTGTTGTGCATATAAACACCGAAACGCACTTATAGAATCGTAAATCTTGTCAAAACGCACATAAATATTACGCTCCTCTAACGAATGTTTGTAGTTATTGATGGTGAAAATGATATCATAGGAACTAGGAAATAAAATGCCTAAAATTTTACTTGAACTGTGAAATTTAAAAAAGATCGCCTGTTATTTTTACGCCTCACTAACTCTTTGGATCATACGACGTCACCCATCCGCTAGATTTAGTGACGTCATCATATTATAATGACGTGTGAATATGAGATATAAGTGAGTGGGGGTACTTGCCCTGTGCCTGCAGGAAGACCACGGTCAGCTGGACCGCGAGCACCAGAAGCCAAACTCTGCCGTCAGCCACCATCCTCCTCATCAGTGCCGTGTGTGTGTGGTGTGGTGGTGGTCGTGTCTGAGATCACAGGTAACACAGGCGCCGTGCTGATCAACAGGTGTGTCTCACTCTCAGTCACAGGTAAATCTCAGGTGTGTTAATTAATCAGCGGCGCTCACAGACACAGGTGAGCACACAGGTGAGCACAGGGGAGGTATCCGCGCGCCCGGGTTAGAGCTCCGTGTGTGAGAGAGAGGCGAAGGGGGACCGGCGCTCACATATATATATGTAATGTAAGTATGTAATGTATGTAAGTAAGTTCCTCTCTCTCTCTCCACCTTGTATTGTGCGCTCACATTATACTCGCCCTCGTGTTGTCGGTGTAAAACGCAGGTAGCACAATGCCGGGTGCCTACAATAGACGCAGATTTCACGAGGGCCA
>JAXGGS010130421.1:0-18884 GCA_035585475.1 Armandia brevis
CAATGATTCTATAGGTATCATACATACATATGTGTTAATTTAGGTCATATTAATAGAGATGGTCAATGATTAAAAGGCTATCAAGTCAATAACTTCGACGATTTCTGCATATAGAGGTATAAATATATAATAAACATTTTAGTCAAACTTACTCTAGAGTTTGCAAATACTTCAGGTTGCCCAGGACTTCCCCCAGAGCTTCTGCTCCTTCGTCACCGATATCATTATCTCCAAGGCTGGAATCATAAATAAGTTCATTATTTAAAAAAAATTGCATGCAGCCAATTACGCCTTATATACGAAATTCATGGAAATTACTTGTTTGCAGTATATTATTTGTATATATAATTAAGTTCAACCTGAGTTCTGTTAGATTAATGTGTTTGACAATAAAAGCTGCCAGAGATACGATCCCCTTGTCACCTATCCCATTACTGGTGAGGCTGCAATATACAGAAGACAATGTGGCGTGTAAAGGAATAAGGAAATGAAATCTAATTAGTCAAGTTTGATTGACAGATTTGCTTATACTCACATCAAACTATTCAGGCCATCAAACCTGGACAAATGGTTCCCCAGGATTTCAGCTCCGTCATTTCCTAACTGATTTTCGTTCAGCCTGAAATTAGAAACAAAGAAAATAAACTGTATGTTTGACGTAATGCACATTTTATTTCAACCTATAGTTTGGAGGTCAGACTTAATGCACTAACACTAGCTCTTTAATGATACCGCTACTCTCTTTTCCGATCTCCTTAAGTAAAACTTTCATACCAAGCGCACTGATGCCACAACTAAATAAACTGAAATATTCAATACAATTGTGATAATAAGTGATGTGGTAACAAGTACACCAGCTAATTGAATATCTTAAATCCATGCATTTACACCTACAAAATCCTGGTTGTCCGTTTTGCTTTGTTGATGAAGTGTCCGACAGATGACAGATGATGAGGAAGGAGACCCCCGATCATATTTTGAAATGTTAAGGACATCAAACCATCGCTGGTCTTCTCCAGGACAGCATCGCATACATCCCCTATAACATCATCTAATCTGCTCTCATGGAAACATCTGATTAATTGTAACTTTGTTAGTTGTGATCCTACGCCTCGATCTTTTATGAGGCTCATGAACGAACGGAGTCGATTAGTATAAGGTTCTTCAATGATGCGTTCACCACTGATGTTTGATGTTTGACGTCTTCCTTTCGCGAAGTTAAGAAGGAACTGATGCCCCAGCTGCTGATCTCCTAATAACCCAGCGATACAAAGTTGAACGTTATCCTGTGTATGTGATTCGGTATCAGCATTGACGATATGATCCAAATCTTCCTGTTTCCACGTGACACAAACGTGTAAAGCTGTGAAAAATTCCTGTATCGTCAGATGTAGGAAGGAAGCAGTGAATGTATCTCCACTCGCCATCATCTCTCTATAGATTTCCAGAAAGTTACTGATCGTTGCATTATCTTCGGTTGTAATCGCGGACTTCTCCAAATCCGTCTTTGTAAATATCAGTTTCCGTTGTGTGTTGAGTTGGCCTGCGGCTGCCAAAATCCCGAGTTTTACCGTATTAACAATCTGAATATCCGTCAGCAAAGTTGTGTTTTCTCTACGTCCGGATTCTCTTTTATGCAGCATATCTAGTACAATTCTAACCATGAGCTGGGTGACATTTTGGATCGACCCTGTCCTGTTTTGTTTAATATCCTGCATTATTAGTGCAGTCAACAGAACACAGTTTAATGGCACAACACAATGTACATGTAGTTGAGTTTTAGAAGCCAGATATTCGGTGACATGTTGATGAAGTTGTCGGTTATAATTACAAACAGCAAAACTACATTCATCTATGGCGTCTTCATCAAATCCTAGAGCCACCACAGTTCTGGCTAGTAAGTTCGTGTTGAGGGATTCCATCGGTCTCGATGTGACTATGACAGTTGTTGAGGATAATAAATGACCATACATGAGACTGTTGATTAAAACTGGAACAGTTGCTTTCCCCTCGGTGTGTGTAACATGATTCATATCTGATGTCAAACCGTCTAACTCATCCAGACCGTCAATCAAAAACAGGATTCGTTTCTCATTATTTACCAGGTAACGAAAGAGATTATTTCGTGCTTGAATGTTTTTCTCCATGAAACTGTGGCAATGAAATTGTTTTATCAAATCTTCAAGGCTTAAAATCCCATCTATGTAGTCAGAGTTAAGCATTCGACATTCTAAATAAAATATCATATCGAACGTATCGTTCCACAGTCGGTTCTGGCACCATTCGTGCACAATAATCTGGGTTGTTGTACTTTTCCCAGTTCCCGCGGCTCCACAAAGTAATATTCTGGGTGAAATGCCAGGATTCATATCTTTAATAATGTCATTCAGACGAATTGTTTGTGTTTTAGTAAAACTTTGAGCGGTTCTAGTGATGTAATCCTCATCTATTTCCTCTGTTTTGGGGCTGACGCACAAGTTTATGTAGAACACTCCTTGATGCTGAGGGAAATATCTCTCTCTAAGTAGCCGATTTCTGCCTGACACTTTCATGAGCAGGTCGGTTTTTAGATATTGTTGAAACAACTTGACGTTCGAATCATCTTAAATATAGGTATGTCATTTAACGTTAAATACAGGTATGAACAGCTGTACTAGTATAGGAACTATAGTCTGATGGCACATTAATCTGTTTACTAGTTGTGCAATCAGTGACAAATGATATATAGAGAATAAGAACCTCTATCATTTCAGCATAAGAACGAATCAAGCAAAAATAAGAATTAGGTTAAATACCTATTGTCGTCTCAATTAAGTCCGGACCTGCCGTGTTTCCTATCTTAAGTTTTCCTGTCACCTGTAGAGTTTCATCCAGCTGATTGATTCTCTCCTGGTCGGGGAACCTGGATATAAACGTCTGTAACAGCTGGTGCTTGTCCTCTTCTGTAGAGAGCTGACATAATTTGTTGTATTGTCGGGTGCTGAGGGGGAGAGTCTCGTGTAAAACTTCCACTAACTCAGATATAGTCAGGCTCCTGTTGTTGTAGATGAAAGATGGAGGCCATTCAGAGTGTTTCCCTGGGTTTCCTGGGATAAAATCATTTTGATTATTATTATTTTCTCTGACAATAAGTGAATTTAGATAATTATTCTTTGCATATAATTTATCGTTTATTATCATTGGGCTCTGTCAAATAGATAAAATGAGTAATGATAAATTTCCAAAAGATCAAGAACGTTCAAGTTTGCGTTTTGACCAACAATAGGGAGGCCAACAATTGCTCCTGAATCTAATGATCAATAGTCAACAGCCATGCATTTATTATATTGATATTCTAAACGACCTCTGTGAAGACCAGAGTGCCTTTATAGGGAAATCGACTCATAAAAGAAAAGGAATGAATGAGGATATATTTATCCACGTGAGGTCGGCATTATGAAATCGGTCAATTATCAATACTTATACACGTACAGTTGTATCATTGTTTTGTTCTTAAACGTGAAGGTTAAGACTATTCGTTATATTTGTTTATACGATTCTCTAATTACTGACATTTCTGACCTCTTATTGTTTAAATTATCTACGTACCATGTTGTAGTGCTTGTTCGGCGCCTAACTGAGTGGGTTGTTCTATTGTGTTTAGCGGAATGGATTCTTGTCCCGTGTTTGAATGCCTGCCATGCTGAATGAAATAAGTTGTTAATTATTACTCTACCAAATTGTGGAAATGTGGCAATCATTATCTGATATGAGAATGATTTTTCTACTCGTTTTTTCCTCCTCTTGATGTGCATCAGAATAGCAAAACCTACTATCCCAATGGATATAAGGCTTACTACCATCGGTACTATAATGATTTTAGTATTTCTCTGTACAGAACATGCCTTTTCATCTGAAAATAAACTTGCACTCAAATACTCTCATTTCTATTCATAGGAGCAGGATGAAATTTCGATTTGACATTATTTAGTTATTACATACCTATCTCAACACTGATGACGTCAGCAAGTATCATGCCATTCCAAAACACCACGTTACACTCGTAACTGCCAACATCGGTTATTGATATATTTAATATCACCATTCCTGCATTTCCATATGGTAGAATACGATTTTCAGTCGTGTTTCTAGCTTTGCTGAATAATGGTATTGGCTTGACAGTTCCGTTCGCCTGCTTATAAATAGCAATACCATACACGCTCCCATATAGATCTGCATTATATTCCCAGTCTAGCGTCACGTTATCTCCGGGACACACAGAGTGGGGGTCAGGGGGTCGCGATAGCCAACCTTTAAAGTGAGAATCAAATAGTTGATGATGATGATAAATCTCGAACTAACACAAGCCACAACTTGCTTACCTGCTTCATTGGGACTCGGTGTCGTGCTAACCGAACGTAAACAAACCAAAACCAGAAACCGTATTAATATGGAAGACATATCTATCTGCTGAGTAAAATAATATGTAAATCACTTTCACAAATAGATTCTGAAATTCATGGACACATCAATGACAAGTGTTTTGTGCTTCAAAGTAGGTAATTACTATAGATATACATGTAGTGCCACACATAACATTGCAATCGAACGAGCATCGAACCTTTGAATCGGCTTGATGAATATTACGATGCTTGTGATGATGCAAGGAAGCTTTATTTGAATCCTGAAGACCCAGTTAAAGATGTGCTGAAGTTCTAACTGAAATATATAGACCATGCATGTGAAGCAGGGATTCAAACATTATATCAAATAAAGGAGGACAAGTTTACATATTATTCAATATTGAAGTATAGAAATAGTATGCAGTAATATATGCCTTTATTCTTACCTGAACGTATCGTTAGGAACATCAACATAGCTACAGAAACCAAAACTAAACACAGAACTATTGCTAAGGATGCCACAATAAACCTGGTGGTTGTTAGAGGTTTTTCTTTAACTATGGTTGCAAGATTGCGGCTGAAGATGTCTGTAAACAAAGCATGTACACCTATAAATCAATACATTTCCGAACACCGTTGATTCATCTGAATCTAAATTCATGCTGTACACGTCTGATCAGATTTATTACTTTAAATTCCACTATACTTGAGAGCACTAGAACGTAACGGTTTCACGATCATAGAAGGGTGAGGTGACTTTTACTGTTAATGAGTGCAACGGGGAATTATTTGTACTTAGTCTACGTTAACGCAACATACATTTCTCACCGGTGTCAACGACAACTTGTACGTAATCTCGAAGTTCTTGGCTCCCGTTGAAAACCACCATAACGTGATATTGCCCTGATGTCTTTGTGGTTACATTATCGATGATTAATCCAGCGTTTTTATATCGGCGCACTCCGGCGGCCTTCAGAAATGAACCCGAGGAATTTAGCCCAATTAGATGCTCTGTTGATCCCCCCTTTTCTTTTCTGAATATCGTAGACCCAATTAACTTTTCGTTCTTCCTTACTTCATACTCCCAGTCTAGAGTAACGGGATCTCCAACACGGGCTTCTATTGTGCGGTTAGGTTTTGACACCCAACGCGGGTCTGGATAAATGTTATATACAAGTATATCGAATTGTTCACATGGACGCACAATAAATCGGTCCAACTTAGTATGAATTTAAAATATAGCATTAAACAGGACAGTCTAACGTTATCGAAGTCAAATGTAGATTATCAAATATAGTGTAAAGCAATTTGACGATAAACTTTATTTTTAAAGCTTACCACTTAATGCGCAGGGCAGATGATCGAACAACAATACAAAGTAGAAGATCAGAGCACACCTTGAGATTCCCATTACCAGTATACTGTAAATATTACATGAATTGAGTTTTTTGTAAGATTTGCATAAGGAAACATCAGTGTTCAAAGTATATAATTCAAACAGGACATTCTAACGAGTATCTTGATCTAATTAGCTTCTTGTTTTTCATGGGTTTCTGTGTCTAATAAAGGGACTTAGGCATATAAACAAAATTTAATAAACTTACCCTTTAGGTAGTGGCTGGACCGACGAACCTTTCGTCGGTATCGTACCCAGGCTACCCCGACGAACCTAGTCAGTTTAGCCCCTCACCTAGAGCGACGACCCTGTCTTCGGTATAGTCACCATGATACAGCTTAGGAACATGTGGAGTTCATGTTAGGTGTGATTAATTAATAGTGAGCCACATAACCACTGTATTACTGGATGTGGGCGTTTTTCGTACTTGCTCTATTGCCATCAATTACAGGGTCGTCGCTCTATCATGGCGACTATACCGACGACAGGGTCGTCGCTCAAGCTTGGGGACTAAACTGACGACAGGGTCGTCGTTCTAGCCCCCGTTCTAAACCGACGACCCTTGGTTCGTCGGGGTAGCCTGGGTACTATACCGACGAACTAGGGTCGTCGGTTTAGAACGGGGGCTAGACCGACGAAAGGTTCGTCGGTCCAGTCACTACCTTATCTTTAAGGTATCTTTTATGTTATCAGAGGGTAAATTTAAATCAAGTTCTGAGAATTAGAATTGTGACGTACAAATGACTCCAACAATGAAAGAATCGGCAATTCATCGTAGGTCGAATGACTCATTGTGGTGCGCCTAAGTGATTACGCACGTTTAATTTGTGGTTGAGAATTGTAGTCGTATGAGTATTGAATTCAGGTGCATGAATAAATTTCGGCCAAGCAATATGCCTTACAAAACGAAAGTCTAATTCATTGATTAAAATATGTCGAAAGAATACTGGCAATATATGAACGGTACTGGGCCAGCTGTCAGAAAAGTATTCGATCAAAGGTTCAAGATGAATCACTAAAATGTCCATATAAATGCTGGACAAATATGACAATCATTATCATAATCCTAAGCTGGAAGACATACATATGACCAACATCATCCCTCCCTAGCTACAAAAGGTATATGAATAGCCACCCCGCTCCGGGTACAAACTCCTTAATACGCGACTGCACCCCCCCCCCCCCATTTATAGGAATGAATGAACGTCTACCCCACCCCTTTTATAGCTGCAGGTAATACACGAAAAGTCACCCTACTCTCGATAGCTGCAAGTTAAATACGACCACCTTCCTGAAATCCGGTACAGCGACAAATTATATATGTATTCGCTGTAGTCATGTATTGTCAATTGGGATATGCCGACTCGAAAAATGATTGCACGTTGAAGATATTATGAGTTTTTAAGAGTTTCTAATGTATGCAATACTCATGCATTAACATTAAGTTAATATTTTACTTCGAGATCTGCAAACAGCAGTGATCTCAATTAATATTGGAACTATTTACATTGATATAATTGTTCACATGATAATGTATATATTGCCTTAATTGGTTGTTGCTGCAGCTCAACTAAGTACGCTGCTGATGTGTTGTTCATTACGCATACGTCCCAAGAGGAAGAACATGGTGTTCATCATGGACATATATCTTGTACTATGTATGACCTTTTTGCAGTCGTTAGTCATGGGAACTCCTATATCTACTGAATGTAATCAAGGTGATATATGCGAGATAAGTTGGGTCACACCTGGAAATATTGAGGCAGCGATAGTCGTCATCAAAGAGTCTGATGACGTAGAAATATGTCACTATGCATTCGGCATAAAAGTCGATGCAGTGGAAGGGGTAGATTTAATCATAAGTAACGGCAAACACCCAAGATTGAGGGTCGACTCTCAAGTCAGAAAAATTTCAAGAATTTACCGTTTATGGATAAATGGAGTTCCAATGGAGAGTCAGGAAGTGTTGGGTGATTTCTAGATTTAATGATTCTGTTATATGCATCGATCACAAATACATATCAAATAGCTCTACCATTATACATTAAGAAAAGGGAAAAATCAAGTATCATAATGATAAATGCTATTTCCAGTGAAACTTGAGAAACCTCACCTGACATTGAAAGGATCTCAGTGGTGCTGCTCGTCACATCCTTCCTGGGAATCTGCAACGATAAAAAGAGAGATGCGATTCAGGTGGTTTGTGACATACATGAATGGGGAGAATATCGTACATGAGTCGACCACACGATGTGTGGACTGGGAGCTCGAGGTCGAGCATGTGTCTTGTATGATGTATGCAGGTTTGAATGTATATTCAGATCGCAGTCAAATAACTAAATACCGGAATTTAATTATATTGACGACAACAGGTACAGCTGGATATTTTTCCATTAACCAAATTAGGGACAGATACAGAATTACAGTATGTTTTAATCAATTGAATTAGGTCTTTCTTCAGATGTTCCGTCATCGCCCGAGTCAACAGATTCAGAAACCACCCGTAAAACGGAGTCTTTACCCCTTGCCGTGACCTACAATGCTCAGCTAACAATGAAACCACGTTCTGGGCTGGAGCTGACTGACTTGAAACTTTCTGTGAGGACAATGATTGTTCTGAGTATCGTTGGGATTTCACTGATTGTTTTTGCAGTAACCATCCCTGCTGTCATTATCAAATGCTGTGACAAAACTAGGTGAATTAATCATATGTAATTGATGGCCCTGGCTCTCAGGCTTATATTTTCTATATTACATTATTTAACACAAGCACACCACTTACAAAATTTTCAAATTTTGTATTGAACAGAAATGTATTGACGGAAACAGGCGTCGAGCTTCACGAGAATAATGATGAAGAAACGGAGAATGATGTTGTAGAGGAGGAAACACGTGATGAAGAAAATATAGACCATGTCAGTATTGGGACATTTCAACCTTCGGAGAGGACAAGTTACGAGCCGCTGTCAGTTACTCGGGTAAGACAAGATTATTCTGATGTTTATCAGTTTATTAATGACGCTGACCTCGACCCTGACCCCGCTAGTTCTGAGAATAGTTCAGAGGGTGACACTGGGGACAATTCTGACACAAGCGAGGATGACACTGCGCACCCAGACATGATGGTAAATAAAGACACGAGCCTATAATTTCTTTGTAAATAAGGAAAGCCAGTATCCCTTTGAAATGCACGACACAATTCAAACATACGCATGTGATGTGTTGCAATTGACAGGTTCATGTAAACTGCATAGAAAAGATGTTTAACCAGGAAAAGCATTTAACTCCAAATTGAGTATTATTAAAGAGATGTTGGTTAGGTTTCATCAGAAGGGCTAATGTTAAAATCACCAGATCGAAATCAAACGGTCAGCAGTTGTAGCAGTGTTCTTTATATTTTTACGATTAGATTGGATTAATCGTGGAGTATCGTTATAAGATTTTCATGTATTCTTAGGTATTGATATATGCTCCAATATCGCTTCTCACATCATTGAAATATGTACTGTTCTCCACTGCCACTGTAATAACCTAAGAGGCTTGTAGTTGATGTTCAGATATATTTGTAAGTATTGGCTACGCTAGCCAGCGCTCGGTTTTTAGCCATGAACTGACGTCAATTACCGGTTTTCCTGGTAACAGGGAGACACTCTGGGCCCGCTTATTTAAAGCCAGCTGAGCAACTCTCAACGTGTTCTCCAGAGTTAATCACGCAGATTTACTCTTTGTCCAGGCCGGCTTCGTAATATCGGTACGTGAAGCATTAAAGGTTAATTATGCCGGCAGCCAGTCAGCGTAGCCACTTCCGATATGTTACAGTATTGAATTACATTTATCATGATCTGTATTTTCTAATCTTGGAGGGAATCGTTATGATTCGTTCTAGTAATTAAGATCATAACCATAGTTGTATCATATATTATGTATTGTATATATTATCATTCAGTGCTATCTAATCATAACTTTGATTTCAAGAATAACAAAGCAATCATGATTTCGACAGATGTTAATAATTGAGTCGTCATTTTGTTTAAAATTAGATAATCGATGATAACACTCTGTATATATTTTGTTAGTGATATTGTAGTAAATAAATCGCAAGTCAAGCTACACAAGTATGTACACGTATGTTTACTTGTTATTTTCACATACACCTAACATGCCAAATTGTATGTAACCGCTGTTGTCACAGAATTGTCTTCAATAAATTGTTTCTTCTATTTGTATGCAGGTTTTTCATAAATGTAACCATTTTGTTGAATTATGATCACAAAAATAAAAGATTGTGAAATCTACACATGGGACTTTTATGGGCAAGGCTTTAATTGTATTTGTAAATTAATAGTCCCGGTCGAGATACTGACCTAAATTCGTGGGAGTCCCGACAAACCAATTCTGGGGCCATAGTGGGCTGTTTAACTATTAAACTTTTCCCCAAAGTTTGCTGTATTTGAGGTTAAAAAGAGCTTATCCAGAAGAAAATCTGCGAAATATTGCCAAAATCAGGGGTTAATCTGATCGGATCAGCGTAATTCGGGGTCGATCGCGTCTGAAAGCTGAACTTTGGGGTTGGGTGCTTGAAAAAAAAGAGGGGGGGGGGGCGGTGCTGGAGATTGATAAAACTGGACATACCTCGTGGTACACCAAGTAACATCCCCTCCAACAGGGGTCTTTGACCAATCTATATATCACTCGGGCAACGTATATTTCTCAGCGTAGGTTCCTACGCCATACATACAACATCAGCACTTCTTATAACAAATGTTTAAGAAAATTTAAGATATTTTCACCCGAGCAGAAATATGTCTCACCTGAGGTAAGTAAGAAGTAATCCCTAGACTCCGATATACTATAATGGTGTCCGGAATTGATGAATTAAAAGAAAGAACGCCGTCTAATAGCCCATCCTTAGGTCTTATACCCGCAGTGTGAAAATTAAGTTAAACGGATTTCGAATGACATTATCACGCGGTTCCCTGTACACTCCTTTAGAAAGTATCCTAGGCCGAGTCTCACTTGTGTAAACAATCCCTCACTGGCAGTGAAATCCCTTTTAACGTGGTGTCTTGGATCATGTAAACGTTAACTCGGCGCCCTAGGAATAGCCCATATTTATCGCTACAGGGACCCGCGCGTTTAACACTAATCCGTGCTAGATCGAGGCACGTTAAATTGAGGTTTCAGTGTATAGGCAATGTTAATCAGTAGCAGAGATGATATTACCGTCACATGAGCTCAAAATAACTCTAAAACATAACCTATTCTTTGAAAATTGTATTTGATGCAAGTCAAAAGTGGCATTTACATTTTATGTTACGTATAGATGCCACCCTCCGATTCAATTAAATACTCGGTAAATGTGACACTCTTTTAGTGGCTAAACCCTCGGGCCCTTCGGTTGCAGGAATCGTGTCAGTTTCCTGGGTTGATTTCTTTCCGGTTCACTTTTAGTCAGATAAGAACGTTAAATATAGAAACACACAGAAGAAAGGCTGCATTTACGTGTGTCATTTCTGTTTGACAGTAAAAAGTGATAGTAAGGTCGGGTTGTGTTAGCATTAACTGTCCTTCAAAACAGCAAATTCAACTGGGAGTTTTAAGCAGATACACAGTATTGTCCTATTACTTCTTACCGCTGCTGAAAGTCTGCTTTCTAATGGCCGATATTCCTTTATTGTTGATTTAAGAGACTCCGCGATTAACACAGTCAGTGAATCTATGGACTTGAGACAGGAAATTCCTTAGCAAGTAATACTAGAATGTCGAACAGAAGGAGAACGCAATCCGGGACTTTATTACCCATAGACGTGCCACTTAATATGTTTTGTTTCCTTTGTACTCAACAGGCCACTGCACCCCACCAAAACCCCTAGAACCATATCTATCTACTTCGTTACCCCCAATACTACCCCCAACTACCACTACATGGAGTAATTCTAAGATTATAATTGCTTGCGGATTAAAAACCAATGCTGCCTTTTTAGTATTGGAATAATTTCGTACATAAGGAATGACACGTGTACAACTCAATCTTTGGTGAAAGTCACTTAGTTTCTCTCCAAGCGTAAACATGTCGTGCGAAAAGCGCGGCAAATATTCAGATATTTCCGACATTAGCTGCTGTAAAATCCAGTGTTAAACTCGGGTGACTAGAGGCAGTTTTTATATCGTCAGAATTATGGCAACTACATAATATATTTACTCTAGCGTGGGCACAGAAAGTCCCTGAATGTTAATGTTTGTCTTAAGCAGTTTAATAACGCCATGTACACTAACTTGTGTGATATTCAGGAATTTAGTTTACACACCCTGGATATAATTGCTGCTCGACCCCCACTGATGTTTACTCTCAAACAGACAAGACATGTGATGATATAATCCAGGGCTCTCCCTGCTGTAGTTAGGTTCCAGCAGGAATAGACTCCTCTATATAACGCGAGCAGCATATAGATTTACAATGTTTATTTATTGGTGACCTTTACCTGGCACATACATGACCCGAGTTGTTGAGATCAATAAAAAAATCAAAGATTGGTCCCGCGTTATAAAAAACACTATAAAAACTTCATCAGACACGCAGGAATGACATGTAGAAACGAGTTATACAGAGTACCTGCTGTCTTGAATCTAAGAGGTGGATCTGCTTAATATTCTAAAGTCGCTGTAAATAACAGTGATATTATTGACCTAGAATAACTGAATAACTGAATAACTAGAAGAATTTATCAACGCAACCGCTTTGTAAAATGCACAAACAACTATTGATTTTAATGTGTGGCTTGCTTCTATGACAGTTAAACAATTTCTAATAGTGTTTAGAAAATGGGATAATGCGCTGTGGACGAACTTGTATTCAGGAGTTTTATCGATGTTGAATTACCCCCGATGATGTCATTCAGACATTTATCTGAGCTGGTTTATTAATATCGTGTGGAAGAAATGACAAGTAAACTCTGAAGGCCCTCTAAATCTAACGATATAAACTTCCACCTTTGAAATACGATGATAAAGATGTTAAGCTATTCGTCATATACTTGAGGTGAGCATATTGCAGAATCAAAGGAGAGGGAGACAGAGAGAGGGACGGAGAGACTTTAACTCAGACATTAGACTGTAGAAGACGCGTTTACACATATTTAGTCCCCATATAACTATAGACCTGCATTTAACTCATAGGCTGACAGACGTTTACACACAAATTAGAGTGCCCACAGACTGGCATGGGAAACCCTGAATTGTTAAATCATGTCTCATCTGTTTGAGAGTAAGCAGCAGTATGTGTTAAGCAACAATTATATCCAGGGTGTGTAAACTAGACTCCTGAATATCACACAAGTCTGTGTACACAGTATAGTTAAACTGATGCATAGTCGCTATAAAAGACACACATTATAATTCAGGGATTTTTCTCTGCCCACGCCAGAGTAAATATATTATGTAGTTGTCATAGTACTGCGGATATAAAAACTGCCTCTAGTTAGTCGAGTTTAACACTGGATTTTACAGAATTGCCCCAAGTTTATGTCATAACTCCAAAACAAATATTATAATTCAGCATATATAAAACTTGCTCTCTATCCTCTCGCATTGCTATCTATCCTCTCGCCTTGCTCTCTATCCTCTTGCCATGTTGTCTTTCCTCTCGCCATGTTGACTTTCCTCTCACCTTGCTCTCTAACCTCTCACCTTGCTCTCTATCCTCTCGCCTTGCTCTCTATCCTCTCACCTTCCTCTCTATCCTCTCGCATTGCTATCTATCCTCCCGCCTTACTCTCTATCCTCTCGCCATGCTGTCTTTCCTCTCGCCATGCTCTCTATCGTCTCGCCTTGCTCTCTATCCTCTCGCGTTGCTCTCTATCATCTCGCCATGTTGCCTATCCTCTCGCCATGTTGTCTATCCTTTCGCCTTGCTGTCTATCCCCTCAGCTTGCTATCTATCCTCTTGCTTTGCCTTCTATCCTCTCGCCATGCTGCCTATAATCTCCAGTTGCTCTCTATCCTCTCGCTTTGCTGTATATCCTCTCTACTTGCTGTATATCCTCTCTAGTTGCTGTCTATCCTCTCTATTTGCCGTCTATCCTCTCTACTGCCTATTCTCTATGCTTGCTCTCTATCCTCTCGCTTTACTGTCTATCCTACTTGCTTTCTATTCTTTCTACTTGCTCTATATCCTCTCTACATCCTATCTCCTTCCTCTTGCTTTGCTCTCTATCCTCTTACTTTGCTCTCTTTCCTCTTGCTTTGCTATCTTTATTCTCGATCTATTTTCTATCCTCTCGTCATTATGTCGATATTCTTGCTTTGCTTACTATCTGGATCTAAGCGGCAGCTCCTGTTTAAGTGGCGACATCTACCGGTAACTATGTGAGGCACAGATGTTAACAACCGCTGATATTTACACGCGAGAACACTTGACATTTCTGTGATGAAATGCAGTGATGAAATCATTCATAGCAGACTGCCTTGGTTAGGCTTCATTAAATTATTTAATAGTTCCTCAGGCCTAAGAATCCCCGCCCCTTTTTTATTTGGATTTAAAAAAACAACTTACTGTAGTACCTCTCGCTCTTTCTCAGAATTAAAAAACAAAAAATAAAACAATGCCGCACCCTCATTCTCAGCTGCCGCACTCCCGATTTCGAGTAAAAAAAGCCGAAGAATGATAAGAATTAGGCCCCCGCACCTTCTTTTCGAAAAAAAACCAGCACCCCCTGAAAAAAAAAATTGCCGCCTTCACCCCCTTGTCAAGCAAAAAAATAGCTTGAGAAACTAATCATTAAATTTACGCAGCCTTATACTTCCCGCACCCTTCCGCGGTTTTTAAAAGAATATCTAAAAGGTTTGGTAATTTTCTGACGAATGAATCTGTCTTTCCATAAATATAATAAAATAAAATGAACCTGCCGCACGGACCCTGGCAAAAAAAAAAACCTTGACAAATCGCCAGCATCCCTCTCTCTGACAATGAAAAGCCTCAGAAGCAATTTATTTAATTTATGTAGCCTTATCTAGATTTACTCGGTGAAGAGACCTATAATCATCTATGATAAATGTGCCTGCCGTCAAATAAACAAATAAACACCCAAACTTGCACACAAACTCTAAGATATCCGGGGGTCGAGGCAGCTTTGGGTCTGGTTGCTCCCGGCTGGTCAGTAGTTCTCAACAGGGGCGGCTGGTTTTTTTTTTTTCACCAGGACTTTTTGGGGGCGGCAGATAAGTGAATTAGGAGGGGCGGCAGGTGCCTTTTAATTACAATTTTTGACGTTCTTCGTCTGCATTTTTAGGAATAATTGAGCATATTTGTGAGGTAAAAATGTGTTTTCGGGGATGGTTCTCCAATACTCTGGATTTGTCTTTTTTTTTTCAATGTTATGTGTGGGCCAACATATTATTTTTATATAGCCCAATTTAATTTATTATCTATTATTCAATTAAACAAACAGATGGGAAGGCAGGGATTTTCTACCAGCCTTAAAATGAATATTACAAATTACATGTACGGCTCATGTTGCTTAGTATTTTATAAATTGTGTAGTTTACAGAATATAGGAATTACATTACATACATTAAAATATTATCCGTTCTACGTCTGCATATAATCGTCCCTCTATACTTTGTTAATATAGAGAGTTCTATATCACTACCCATGTGATTTAAGGAGACGATCCGTTCTTCGGCTGCATGTAGACAACGGATACACGGTTGTACACTTCAGTCGACTTTTCCCTCCCTAAGGTACCTGGCCTGTCTAGTGGTGACATCTACCAGTCCCTATATAAACGCGCCCGCCACACAAATTCCAAGTTCAGCTAGTTAACTATTCAGGGGGGCTCTAGCAATTTTCTTATCTTTTTGATAGAGGCCGGGTAGAATTATCTTTAATCAAAGAAACAGGATGGGACCGGATGTCTCTGGGTAGAGAAATAATTAATATAGTTACATGTAAGTCGTCTGAAAAGTTGATGATTAGAAGAATATCGATAAAATAGGAATATTATATGAATAGAAATAATGAGAAATATTGAGGAGCGCATTAACTTGAATATTACACACATTATTTTGCGGTTAACAGAAAATAATTAATAAATTGTCTTTTAATTATATTATTCGTTCTTTGTCTGCATATTTTTAAGTGCCACACTAATATTTTTCAATATAGAGAGTTCTATATCACTACTCATGTAGTTTAAGGAGACGATACGTTCTTCGTCTGCATTATTTATACCGGATATTCGGGTCTACATATTTATCGATCTTTGCTTTTCCCTCTCTAAGCGGCAGTTCCTGTTTTAGCGGTGACATCTACCAGAAACTATGTGAGTCTCAGATGTAAACACAACCGCTAATACCTGCACATCAGAGCACTTGACATTTCTGTCCTCGGTCAGCTGATCGTCTATATATTAAAAAGTGTGCACAAGCAGTGATGTTAAAATTAATAACAGACTGCGTCAGGGGGAATTTAGACACCGTTAATTAATCTCACATTTACCAGTTTCTTTCCTTCAGGGGTCATAAACCCCCCGAACATTCCTCCTTGTAATGTTCGTGTTGTTTTTAATGAAAAAGAATCCCTCGCCTTTCACGAATTTAAAAAAAGCAATCCCATATATTAATGAAGGTTGACATTATGTCTTTAGCTGAGCGGTCGAAAAGGGTTGTTGCCAAATCATTCATAAACTAAATGAAATTAATTTATTGTTTCCTAAGCCGAGGCTGGATCCCTGAGTATGTGGCAAAAACCTCGGCTAGAAAACACCCGGCTACCCTTCTGAATATAAAAATAAAATTTAATGTCATACCCCTCTAGTTCGCTATTGATATAACAGATTTTAAAACTTAAGATCATATATATTGGCAGATGGACAGCTCGTATCACCTTTCAAGGGGTCACTTGTTATTAACAAAGGGGTTTTCCAGTTCAAAGAGGGCAACTCTTTAAAATAATATGTATGTATCCACATAGTCAAGATGTCTCCTGATTTCATTCATCCATGCATCTATTGCCGACTGTTAATCTTACCTGCTTTGTTAACTCAAAAGTACTCCGTCAGCTGATCTCACGACTAACTATTTTTCATGTTTTTTATTTTGTACGATCAGGTTTAAGGTTCTTTCTCTGGTTTATCATTTGGTAAATATAAACCACCCGGTGATAATACAACTAGTTATAGTGGAATATATTCCAATGCTCGATTTGTTAAATATTATATAAATATTGAGCTACCGAAGTTTTAGCAGGTTGAGTCTACTTATGATCCGTTCCACGTGTAAATGTAATACTTCAATTTAAATAGATTTATATTCACGACCCTTTGCCTTTCCAGGATAAAATGATTATGCTTTAGAGGGTTGATTGATGACACATGTTGAACTATTCATAAAGTGTGATATTTAATTTCAAAAATGTAAGGGACGCCATGAGGCAATAAAGATAATTTTAGCGGTTGAGACAGCAAATTTATATAACAATTCACCCGGCAGGATGAGTAAAGCGAGTATATTTATATTTAATAATTATGCTGTTAACTTTAGATATCCATATCCCCGTCCTATCTATGCTAAACATCTTATCCTGGTAACAACCCAAGTTATATACATCATAACTGATCTGACGAATATAAGATACAATTTCTACATCGACTCACAAACGGTACCTTGTAATACAGAGTCGCCAGCTGGTGAGTGAATTATATAATATAAGTAGTACTGGTAGTATTGACGTGTGACGGGTAAAGCCCAGACGCTTAACTCAGAGCGATATATGTTCTCGTATACATTTTATTCTGATTTGTCCACACCCTGACATTTGTCAATGATAGGCCTACAGCTTAAGTTAGGCTGTGTGAAGTAAATAACCTGATTCTCAGGCTTTTTGTTTGTAAAACATCTTTTTAATTATTGTATTATTTGTTTTATATATACATCTCTAATCTGGCACTGGGATAACTCAAACATTCTCCTCAGATTCAGGTTTGACAAGGAAACAAATCCGGCGTGAAGTTATCATGTATTATCAAAGCGCGTCTGATGTTTGTTATATCTGCTGGTTTGTTGACTGAAGAATACTTGATATTTCTGTCCTCAGTCAGCTGATCTTACTGTTGTATTGTCACACATGTACGTCCGCCTGTGTTTACATCTAGATAGTTTGTGGTAGGTGGCAGCACTTGCGGTAGAAGCGCCAATGATAGCATCAGGTGAATGATACAGACCAAGAATGGATCAACATGTGCAATACTTTTTATATGAATAGGCGTGTACTGAAAATAAAGACTTGATAATACCTGGCTCCCATCACGCTGCATCAAAGCTCACTTTTATACTAACTTATTAAATATTTGTTATAGTTCAACCTAATCGCGATAGTTTGACCACAATTACGACTTTCTTAATATTCCCACGTGACTCTCATGTTCAGGGAATCAGGTGCCATGTTACCTAATATCTCTTAGTCAGTTGATACATCGAGCACATTATATAAAAAGCCTAAGCTGATGTTAACATAAACGAGACAGCACTTCCAGCAGCGCCTCAGTGGTATCAAAATGTAAAATACAGACGAAGATCGGATCATCATAATTTATAACAATATCAATGGATATGTGCTACATTACTCAGCCAATAGAAGAGCTGCTCGGTCACAGGCAGATATATCTTGTTACAACCATAACACGCACATCGGAAACATTGAGCAATCTGATGTTAAATTTTATACATGTGATGCTGCACATACTGGAATATCGCGATCACCGATAATAGATCCAGTGCTAAATAAGCCATCATGGATATGTTCTAATGATCGGATAATCATTGTTTCAGCAGACCGTTTTCTTCATTTACAATCTTGATAACATTAACATAAAGGACTGCTTCATTATGTTTGTGTAAATTAAGTTCCATTGAATATGCATGGATTTGTGTATTTAAATGCAACCGTGACCAACATACATACACTGCAAATTTACGTACTGATCTCACAGTTCAGATATAAAACGCTGGTCCACTTGTCCTAGCTGTAGAGGAGATTACATAGAGGTACATGTATGTACATGTGACCTAGCTGTACAGAGGATTACATAGAGGTACATGTATGTACATGT
>JAXGGS010130532.1:3572-16661 GCA_035585475.1 Armandia brevis
AACCCCGTTATTTGACGACAAATTAATCGTTTTCTTTCATTTATTTACAGTTAAAGCTGGTCTGACTATGGAAGGAGAGAAAGAGAGACAGTGAGTGACATATAAGAAATCTGGCGATCAAGGGAGCATCCTTAGGACAGTCTGACGTAGTTGTACTGTCATGGAGTTGCTCTCTTTACCGTCCAGGTTTGATCACATCTGAGTCACATGAAACTTTAAGAAAAATTTACCATGGAATCGAGTCACAGATATCGGTGGAACCGGGAAGAGTAGACGCTTAAACCAAACTGAATTAGAGGATATAAAATTATTGTAATAATGTCGACAGCTAATGTAATGAATGATAAATGCAACATTACCTTGTGCACCATATTTAGAAAGCTTAAGAATTTTCTTAATGAAAGAAGAATAAACGAGTATTATGCTTTCAAAAATTGTTGAAAGTTAATCAAACCTTTGTATTAAATAATTTGGAGTACCACTTTCCAACTGAATAATCCAAACCATACAATTTGCTCCCTTGTAATCCAATTTGGACAAAATAAAACACAAGTTTGTTGAAAAAGACGTATAATCACTATGCATTTGTTACACACTATTACTGGTTGCCACGTCATTTACTACGCCCACGCAAATGTAACAAAGTTAATTGACTCGCTCACTCCACTCATTGATGGTGTTGACGTCACAAGCAAGCATGTAGAGGAAATATGATACGTTTTATCAAATAGTACCTGTTGTCGCACCTTGTAGAGAAAAAGGAACTTGCGCGCGGAAAAAGGGGCCATGAAAAATAATTAACGATTGCAGTTGAATGACAAAATGAGACTAAATGAATAAGTCTTATCTTTCGCTCTTGATATCATCGCTTCCCGATGATATCCCCTGTATCCGCCTTTAACGACTTATCAGCCTCATACTACTCGACAAAAATAAATCTGTTCGCTGAGTGTCACCACCGCAGGGAAACGATAAACATGGCGCCGATATTCTGGCAGATGAGCACCGTGGTGTTCGAATATGGGCCTATTTCGTCTATATTGATTTGTTTTTTCCTCGCGATTGTGTATGTCGGAAGTTTATATATCTTCGCATCATCAAAACACAGGTAAACTACTTTCTATTCCTTACTTACTTTGTAACAAGGATGCACGTCTGTTCATGACCGGTTTCTGGAGATTCAATACGATTTACATGGCTCAAGTTGCTGTGAGCATCCTGCCAACTTGGAAGTGAGCCGCATCCAAATATAGCACGCTTTGGTTATGACGAAGACCTTGATCAGAAGCCTGAACTGTTACAATGACAACTCACAACTTTTAAAATCCTGTGTAAATAACTCTGCTGAAATTATGCCACCTCGCAGATTTTTAGACCGTTTTACTGAATAATTAAAATATAACTATTCAAGTGGTGAAATGTATTTTGAATACGTAAACGATAGTGCATTGTGCCGACAGTCAAGTATAGTCACATTGGGCTACAATATACTGACAGTTCCATCTGCATGCATTCATTCCAATGAATTGTACGTGTACAACGATACTGGTAGTCATTAAGTCGCATTATTGAAACCCCGGTATTGAAATGTGAAATTCATTCATATAAAAATTACACTTAATTTGCAAGTACATTTACAACTTACATGTATAACACAGTGGACAACAAGGAAATACATAATCCTAAGTAATTCACTTAAATCGAAAGTATTCGTAAAGCACAATGGCATAAGGATTATTCACAGTGCCCATTCGTAGATTTGTTCTATAAATCTAGTATCTGCATGTATCTTTTTCTACCGGTGTACGAATGTGTGCATATACAGTGGTTGCTCGATATAACGCGTATTACAGGGGATCAAGCTTGAAATACCGCGTTATAGCGAAATTTGCACCAATTAGTACATGTGCACTCTCATGGCCACACGCTACCAACAATAAGAAATTTGACAGCACTTGCAAATCACTTCGTGATTTTAGTCAAAATGTTATTTGGTTAAAGTTAAATATTTGCCCCTGCTAGTGTTCGCTCTGACACGCAAACACAAACTTTGGGAACAAGTTGTACAAACCGTGTTACACTGTCCAAGCGGGGAACAAGATAGACCCGCGTTATATCGCATACTGAGTTATATCAATCATCTACTGCGTAAATCCTCACAATAATAATTCCACGTGTATACATCATTTTTATTCCAGCCGAGATCATCCCGACACCATTAAACTCAGATTTTTAAGGGTGGGATTAGTGTGTTTGTTAGTGATTCCATTCCTGTGGATATGTAGTTCTAAATCACATAGCGTAAAGGTACGTACAAATATGTATATATACCTGTATATGTACATTTTTTGCACTTGTATATAAAATTAGTTTCGTCGGTATCTACAATATTTTTTATTTGTGAATTAACTATTTTACGATTTTCAGGCTAGAATTTTATTCACATGGATTGGCTTAAGATTGAAGGGTTTCATATTCGCAACGGTTATCCCACTAATTCTCACAATGGTAAGTTCGAAATCAATACACATTGTGCGAAGCAAAATTTCAAAATCTCAATTTAAATCTACCCGTAACTTAAATAAAAGGTGTTTTATCACTTCAAATATGTATTTCGAGCAACACTCTCTTGCAGCTTCTCTTCATGGGTCCACTTTCGTTACATTATTTGGATGGCATTTTCAAAATTTACAAAGGTAAGGAAAGCAATGTTGCTAAGCTAATATCATCTTCGAGTACCCGGACTTATATACAGGTCCGTTGCGCGCGGATGCATAGTCCGGTACCTGTATCGCATTTGTATTTCATATAATATTATGAGGATTTATTTCAGACCCCAAGTACTGGTTGTCTAACTTGAAGAACTTAATTTGGCTGAGGAATCATGTCGTCGTAAGTTAAACTATTCTTGTTAATATGTTCAATGACATGAGTGGAAGGTCCTACTTGTAGAGTCAGCAAGACATGCTACATTGAGACGTTAATTCTCTTTACTTTATCTCCTTCTAAAAGTTTGAAGAGTTTGAAAAAATATTAGTCACAGATGTGAGCATAATTTGAGCACAATCCCTCGCGAAATGTTAACAAATATTTTCTGTTGATGTGGCTCTCAAATATTGATTTTATTTATGACTATTTACGTGTTGTTTTGTCTGTCCCTTTGCTTTGATGAGTTGTGAGTGCATAATATCATTGCGCATTATACTCATTTGTTGTGAAGGAAAATATTCTAGGTCACTGCATATGTACATGCATCTCAACATGATAATTTCCAAGGGTAACAATTAACATCATCACTTCCGCCTTGAAAGTGTAGAAGTTATCCCAGATCAATACGTCTTAAATGACAAGAGTTAACGGCCTTCCTTTCATTTCTTTTATACTCATCTTTATCAGCATCATTCATCTTTTCGGTGCTTTCAATGTTCGCCTGGCTTTTTTATGATCCCTCAATCTCGTCAGCTCTGTCATAAAGCCTTCAATTATTTATGTTGTACAAACTGTATATTAGTGCTACTCAATTTTGGAACTTGCTCATGTGTGGAATATCTGTCCAACGTTGTCTTGACTACTGCTCCAGGCACCCGTTGCCGAGGAGTTGATATTCCGCGCTTGCATGTTGCCGTTCCTTGTAACGTCTTTCGGTGAAGAATCTTCTATTTGGATATGCCCATTATTCTTCTCAGTTGGTGAGTAGCATGTTTATGTTTGGTTGGTTTCTGTCACATCACGAGCAAAGCAGTCCTTGTGATATGATCAGAAATTTGATTTTCCTTTGTTGAATTTCCCGAGCTTTTATGGATATCCTGTTTATTTCTTATGACCCGGTAGATATAATCTTATGCAGTCCTGTTATGTGTAGTACCCAATTATGTCGGTAAAGCGAGTATGTTTGAATCTGGTTTGCCACAAGTTATTTTACACATGCAGCAATTATACTACGTAAGCGTTTCAACCCGATAAGAAAGTGTTAAATGAGTTTCAGGAGTACTAGTATTTCATCACCGGCATATCAAATTCCAACTATGCTATAGCATCTGCATGCAATTTCGCTTAATGTTTTGTTATGTTAATATTCCCGATCAAATATTATTTCTGTGGTTCCTTTGTCCAGTTCTCAATATATATATGTTATTGATATTGATATATATGATGTTATTGTCTATGTTGCCGCCATTCGCTCTTTTTCATAGATTCCAGTCTCTTATATTTAGGCGTGTATACTTTTATTGTTTTGTAATAAAATGTCGACGGTATTAGGTTCTTACCACCAGTAGATCATACAGTGCTAGGACCATAGAGTATTTCCTTAGCAGTTGTACATACAGTGTGTTTCTCTACACGTCGCTTCACGGAAGCCTCGTGTAAAACATTTTGTAGAATTCGTTCTCAGTAGAAGCACGTGCATGTTGTTTTTCAGGCCCCGCTATCTGAAGAATTCATGTTTCGAGCATGCATGCTCCCAATACTTGTACCATCATTTGGTGAGACGTGGTCCATACTAATCTGCCCACTGTTCTTCGGAGTTGGTACGTTACATAAGATCTATTTCTGTTATACCTATATCAAATCACAAGTACACCTGTTTTATCGATAAGTTGTTGGTTAATGATTATCAAAAGATACAGTAAGCCTCAGAATGATATTTTACATAGTTATCTCCCATGTATGTATCTTGTATCTTTAACCGTCTTAAAGCAGCCTCCCATCTCTTAAAGAACCGATTCTGTTATATTATTCTATCAATATGTCTGTAATGGTGATTAATATTTAACTCAAAAAGCGTTTTGTTTCCCCGACTTTTATTCATGCTTCATCTTCTAAACTTGCGTTTTCAGCTCACTTTCACCATTTATATGAGAAGATAAAAGAAGGTGTTGACCTTAAACGAGCTCTTCTGCAGTCAGGTAAACGTCGTTAAAACTAAAATATCGTTAGATCTTGTGTATATGTTTTTGGTTCACCGTCACTGAACACTTACATGCTATAAACGCATGTTGAAGTCCAATAAGAGTCACATGCATACATGCGTGATCTTATATACATTCTTGTTGACTTTGGAATGTCCATTTTTCCAATTTTTAACTTTACTACATTGTACATATGATACGATTTTTTTTCCAGTATTCCAGTTCTCGTACACGACAATATTTGGTGCTTACTCAGCGTTCCTTTTCCTCAGAACAGGTGCGTTCAATGTTTTCATTTCTTATGTCTGTTATCGAGTTATGTTATAGTTGATTACAAGCGGAGGAATGCAGACCTTGATTAGACCAGTCGTTGATACATGCACGTGTATTAATATATGTAATTCGTTTTCCACTAGATCATCTGATGGCACCTGTGATTGCCCATGCATTTTGCAACCATATGGGGTTCCCTGACTTTCGTGAAGTTCTCGCTCACAAGCCGCCAACGAAGTTTTACGTGATGGGAAGTTTTGTACTGGGACTTGTCCTGTGGTGCTACCTCCTGTACCCTCTAACATCTCCGTGGCTGTACGCCAATGATCTCTACTACTCTACTTAGTCACAAACACGATTTTAACTCACGAGACACGGCGTGTTCGTGTTTAACTAGGCACAGCTGGCGACGAACTTTGTAGTATTTAAATGTAATAAACAGGCCAAATTACCATGTGACATGTTCTGTTCCCAATCGCTACAGAGGACATAAGTATTTACACACAATTGGCCGGACATATTAATTAAACACAGGCCCAGTACTGTTAAAGCAAAGTATCGGTAATGTTTCCACTGCTACCTTTATACATATATACAGAATATGTTGCGGGTAACTTATATGCTAAGTATTAGAAGGTTCGGTTCCGGTTATAAAATTATAAGAAAGCTTTTGTAGTTTAATATTTATTATTATTGGACGTCAAGTTACTCATTGATGACAGTTGATCTCTGGCATAAGCATACCCCAAGTTTGGTTTTCACGCACTCTTTTAGAAGTTTCCTTTTAACATGATCGCATGTAGGTAAATGTCCCGTAAAAACAAAATTATTTCATTGTACCTGGTGCCATAGACACCCTGACAGGGAAATGGGTCTGCGTTGTACATAAGGAAATACCCTGTTGTTAAGTCGTTCTTTCCAGAAAAGCATATTGACTATTTTTCGACTCTAAACTGTTTGCCTAACTCAAGAAAATATATGGTTCATAGAGGTTGTATAGAATTTATTGCATCATATAATGATGTTTGTCTCGCTTAAGCCTTTTAAGTGCTATAGATGTACATGTAGTCGCAATCATCTTTGTAATTTCGCGCAATATGTCAATGTTTCAAATCAAGTGCCTTAAATTTGGTAGTTTTAAGTTATAGTCTGACGGTCGATAAGCTTGTCTATTGAATTTCTCTTTCACTTCTATTCTATAATGCGTATCTAGTCGTATAGTAAAATAAAAGTTTCAAGTGTTGAACTTGAGTTTCCATTACTCTTTAGAACTACCGAACACATGTGCTTAAAGTGACTAGCGGTGTTATTTTAAGTTTCAATGAACATACATACACAAGTTCAACTGATACATATTACAAACTTATGGATAGCAACTGGACATTAGCGGTCTTTTGCGAACAGAACATTTTGAAACGCAATAATGTGGAACAACAAATGTTTTATTAGAAAGTGATTCATTCATATATTCGTGATAAACTTGAAAGAGCACGGTAGACCATTTAAAAATAAATGCAATTAATTAAATAAATACATTACGAATGAAGGTACATGCCATGTTTTTCTAACTTATATTAGGTATCTTCCAACCTAGTTCAAACACCCCAGTATGCAATCAATCCTGATCTGGTCACGAAACATACTGGTTCTAAAAATCTATCTCTGGTATTGCCTAAAATTATAGCCATGGGTCTCGTTCCCAGCATTGTACAAATTAAGACTTGAACTAATGGTATCTCGTTCACCTATTTGTTGCAAGACGATGGAGAACGGTCATTACAATATTGAAGTTTATACGTGACGAATCACTTGCGAGAGTATACTGAACGTGTCCATTCAAACATTTGATGTTAAGATTAAAACATCATCATCCAAACGAACTCTTAAACGTATTGCATTGTAAACTTACAACGTATAAATGCATTTAAATACACATATGATGGTTGTATAATGCACTACGAGCAATTTGTCTTTTACTTGACATGTCTCAACGATAAAATAATACAAGATAAATATATACTTCACAATACTGTGTTTCGGATTTGTCCAATTTACCATCAAAATATGTAGGAAATAGATACATATACAAATGTATGCGTGTACTTCGATGAGTATTTCAATACAATGTGTACTTCATTCTTAACATAGAATCCCTGTGACAGAATTTTGTAGTACACAGGCTTATACAATAACGTGTACAGTGCACATACCTGTGCGTGTATCAGAAAGACGCAATGCTATTAACTGCAAACAGGGTGTGAATCGGTTATACACATGTACTTGAAATGCAGCGTATAAGATTGGAAAGCTGGGGTATACGAGTAGTTAATCATAGCGGTAAAGTTTAGAAGCTCGCCATCTGGGACGAACCGTCCGAACTGGGCGGGGCCTGAGGTCCGTGAGCGTGATCGATAGCGTCGTGCCCCACACCTCGCCTGCGCTGGGTAGATGGCGTCATGTGCTGACCGGAGGGGAGGAGGGAGGCTGTCGAGATGGAGTTCTGGTTAGCCGCCATCAGGGAGGGAGATGGGCTCACGCTGGGCGTCGTGTTGCGGGAGTTACTGATGTCGCACTGATCGAGCAGACGCACGAGCTCTCCGGGGGTCGGCCCGCCAACATCAAGGCAAACTGGAAAAGGTAAACGTCCCGTTAAGGTCAGAAGTTATTCAAACTAGAGGATATGGACTATTTAAGCAAAGTAGCGATAGGTTTAGCATTATAACGGGGGTGCAATAAAGTAAATTTATAACACGGCATACCTTCTTCATTTTTGTTTATAAGGTCAATTGCTGTGCTCAAATCCCACATCTGAAAAAGTACAATCTCGCTTAGTGATATAGTTATTTCTAATACATTGTATCTTGGACTTACAAGGGTAATATTAAAACGTTGCCAGTACTTGTATTGTTCCATTTGAGTGTCCAGTAAACAAGTAACGTCTTGGACGTGAACCCATGCGACTCGAACCTTCACATTCATGTACACAGAAAGCAGTGATGGCACTTCCGTCAACAGATTTGATCAAACATACTCTGCAATACATAAAACAATATTTGTGAGTGCAGAGCTAAGTCATTTGAAAAGACCTTGGAGAGGATATTGAGGTATCACCAAAACGCAGAGTTTTATGTACCTTTGGCCAGTAGAAGACATTCTTATGAAAAGTTGGTCAGTTTCAGGGATAACCTTTTGAACAAACACTTGTTGGTCGTCTTTCTCTCCAAATGGACCTGTGCATGACAAAAACAATTATGATATAAATTAAAATATTTAATGCGCTACGATAAGTGTGTTTGTCAATAATGTATTTTTATTTCCAACTAATATACAGGATTAATAGTGCCTTACCGAAATCATTGCCAGCTGAGTAGCTGGCCTGTGGCTCCATGTCCTCTATAGAAACAATTTTAAACGAGGCAAGTGGCATGGAGCCCGGCTGTGTGCTTATCATACCCCGGAATCTGGTGACACTCCACGATCGCACGTGGTTATACTCAGAGCACACTGAAAAGGTGAATCAGAGCGTTGCTTCTACGTGTACATTCGTATACACATACCGGTATGGTGCGATAACAAATCGACCATTACATTCGCTTTGCTACCTACCTGAGACGAGGTGTTTCTCGGATAGCATGACTTTGGTGACCGGTGACCTGTGAACGGTAAAAGTCTGAAACAGTTGTGGCCCGTGCCCTACTGTCTCCGGGTGCTGAACAATGACACGCACAGTACCAGCTGACGTGCCGTATGCTATCTCTATCCAATTGCCACTCAGGCCTGCAAAGTTCTTAACTGTAGTTCGAATAGAAACAAACCAGAAAAACAGTGTTAGTGCATGCATCACACAGGCCAATAAGTATAAGATACAAAGCACACTTTGGAAATGTTCACTGTGTGAGGAAGGAACAACGTTAAAATGTGAATTAGCCGCTTTGCACCATTCGCACTTCTGGGGAGATTACAATAGCAATGACGTAGGTTCATTCTAATAAGATTAACCATTCCGGCAAACTGCTGGCAAGCATCATCCAATAATAATGATCATGCATGTACATCTAACGTACATGGTAAGGCTTTCCCATGCAGTCCACGTAAACCACAAATGCATACTGAAGGACTATGAGGAGAAATTTAGGAGTTGAGTATGTTTCGAATTGAAGCAGAGGTTACTGGGTGATTGTTGTCCATTTTGAGGAAAGTTTGGTTATCAACAAAACTGAAAGCACATTTAGATTTATTTCATATATATTGACATGTATTATTGATTGGCGAGTTAATTGTCACTTACTTGTTTTAGGGGTTAAGTACACACTGAGTGCTGTTATCCTATCACCGGCGGGATCTTTGTATAACTCAGTAACCAGCAGATCATTATCTTTCATCCTCAACGGAAACTTCTGCATATCTGCATGACAAAACACGTATCAAGAGAACGTAATCAACTGTTTCACTAATCAACTGCGTGACTAGATGCACTAAGAATATATTTGTAGAGGGGTACCAATGTAATATATAGATCCGTTATTGCATCCCAGCAGCAAGAAAGAGCCAGCAGTATCAAAACTTGTAATAGGGACGACATCTTGAATCTAAACGTCAATTTGTACATGTATGTTAGTAACAAATAAAAAACTTTATGATGATTTATTATACATGTAATTACAGTACCACTCATTACTACATGGATGACAGACCTGCCAGTTTTGAGTCATCGCATGCCAGACTCCGACTTTTCCTGTGTGACTGAGTGCGACTAGTTGTGTTCCAATAAAAAACAGCGAGTCTACCGCTACATTTAAATCAAATTTACCTGGAAGAAACATCATCATTATTAATCATGGTAAAGTTGCAATTATGAAAGATCATCACTTAGACAATACATGGGAGAACTATATTTTAGCGCTAACCGATTTCTTTAGTGGTTTGTTGATCATCATTCATAACGTGCCAGAGCTGAACGATTTTACTGCTGGATGTAGCTACCATCCTACTGCAGTGATCTTGCCCGGGGCTCATAACTTTAGCATTCAGAGCAATACGCTCAACCAAGGTGTCTTGGTAAGAACTCGTCCACGCCAGAATCCACCCAGTTGATTCCTTTAACCTATATAAAAGTATATATTATTAGTAATAATCACAATAGTTTGGGGAATAAATACAGACACGCCAGTACTTGTAAGTTCCATTTAAAAACGTATTTCGCATACCTATACAAACTAACGAAATGTGGATAGGCAACGGCAATCCAGTTGAAATGCCCTCTAACAATTGTAACTCGCAGAGGATCAAGATAATTGTCTGAAAATATAGTTTCGTATTGAGAGTACTTTTTCCTGGAATAGATGTAACAGTGAATGTTGTTGCTCATAGTCCTATAGAAATTACATTTGTAGGAATCATATGCAAAAGCGAATAATTAACACGAACCGTGTGATGGAAAGTTGCTTTTATAGATCCTTAGATCTGACATGGACATAGATGCTGGTGGCCATATACCCTGTCTCAGATCTGCAGAATTAGTTCTGGAATGCCCTCGCGCAATGGCTTCCGAGTACGATCCTTGTCTAGAATGTGTCGGAACTGGCCTGTTGGTAATGCAATACATATTCACTTGATATCTATACATGTGCCGCATTTTTAACAAATTCTCCAATGTTCTGCTGTACTTCTGTCACTGACCTTGGTGATGCTCTACATGTGGACGTATCTGGAGGACGGAAGGCCGGGTGAAGTTCAGCTTCAATACTTGTGGTCGACAACCTTTTATCCTCAGCGGGGAATGGGGGACCTAAATAGATCACACATTTTAGATTTAATCTAATGAACAAGACCTAAGCACAAATTCTAAGCACAAATAATTTAAGCTATCATCTAAACGCTAACGAAAAACGTACTAGGCGGGGGAACGATTCCATGAAATAATACACCACCGCAAGTCGATTGGCCTAAATCTTCACATAATGTAAGGCGTCTCACTGTAAAAACAAATCCAATGTCATTGTCAGGAACATGTAGCCATTATACTCAGGTAAATGAAAGAGAAAATATAAATGAAATACCTCATAGCATATAATACTCACAAAGAGGAGCGATTCCATAATACTCAGCTTCGTGTCTCAGCGCATGAATATCCACATCCCTAGAATTAAAAGTGTGTGCGTGCAATGGTAAGAACAAAGTTTGCGAGTTACCGTGATTTGTGCGATATAAGGCATCCCAGTAATTTACATTAGATACCACCCCTAAATTTCGCTTCGGAATGATTGTAAAAAATGGGCCTTGCCACGATCGATGGTATATCGTAATATTGAATTTAGGATATGACGTAAAAGAGTACCAATCACATACAACACTTACTTCAAATCTATTTCCTTAGTGCGCAAATAATTTAAAATCACAGAAAATTGAGCTGGGTCTCTATCAATAAAAATCTGGAAAAATGTAAACATCATATGGATCAAAACAACAATTGCATTTATAATCAAATATATCTTTCACATTAACAATTTATATCTTTCACATTAACAATTTATATCTTTATCTTTCTATCATTATATCAACAATTTATTATATTATTATACATTTGTATTAAATAGCCATGTAACAAACATATCAATTTGATCATGTTAACTACAGTGTATATTATATAACATATATTCACTATATTACTCACTACATACTATGTTGGCATAATCAACATCTTTATGCTGTAAAACTTACAAGCATGTATGCTTAGTTTCAATAAAAATATCAAATATCATTTCCTCCTATTAAACTTCAAAAGTACATGAACACTAGCACAATTTTTTTAAATTTCAACATGTTTGTATATTTTTGGTATTTTTTTTCTATAAGCCTATGTACGTACCGCCCCTGAATCATCCTTGAATGAGGACATTCGCCCACAGAGCATACTTTAATGAGAAACAGCATAACATTTAGCACATTCAATGTATAATATGTAGGCCAATAAAAAATATTTGTCCAAGAAGTATTTTAAAACTTTGAATATAAATTATATTGGCGTGGATTCCACAGTCAAGCCAGCATACAGAAAGAAGGAACTTATGAGAACTGTCAAGACACATCAAATGTCCTGAACTGATAAATTCGTCTACTCTATTTACTCGTGACTCTAACATAACCTACCTTGAGAAGAATGTGTCTGGTATCCATGTTAGAGTCTGTCTGGACGTGGAAAACCTGATGATCAAATGACCCATAGTTTAATAGCGTGTAAATAAAAGAGGTGCGGAGCGGCTATTGATACCAACATATTATGAAGATGGTGCTCAGAACAAGCAAATTTTGGCAGTCATCATTATGAATGGTTAATTTACCTTATTATTGAAAATGTCAGATGCCAGCAGAAGTTAAACAATCGTACTCATTTTGGAAGGTAGAGCGATAATATAAAGAATAAATATTCTATCCGCGATAACTCGCTTATATGTCATGTAAAATCTCACCTAATTCCTCCAACATTTAGATTGACAATCTCTGTGTTCCCAGGAAAATAGGATTGATGCATTTTATCCGGGAAAAATGCCGGATTTGATATTTTAAGAAATAAACTTTAGCTGTCAAAATATTCGCAGTGGAACAACACCTATTGAGAAGCAGACGAACTACAGAAGCTGTGAGACGAAAGAGCATAGTAGCATAGAAAAGTGGGCGTGTCTGTCTCTTCATAAGCAATCAGCTGATCAAGTAAACAAACATTTATCATCGCTGAGCCAGTAAAGCTTTTATGTACTGAGACTTTAATCATATATGGTTCTGCGTTAAAACATATTGACGATTTGACTTAACTGCCGATAATAGGGCAAGTTATTTCGAGTAATGCCAGAGCTCATGCTCACAATTTTATCTTGCTAGTTAAGCCTAAAGTATAATATGAATACAC
>JAXGGS010130643.1:2712-17017 GCA_035585475.1 Armandia brevis
AGCTATATACTAATTGTAAATAACAAGATTTCAACTATAATTTAATTTCTCATGCGTTTGATTTTTATCCACGGTCATGCAGCAATCTAAAAGCACATGCATGTATATGTAATTCTTCTTCCATTAAATACATATATATGATACTTCATATGCTATAATTAATTTACACTTAAGATATTTACAAGTGTCAATATCAAATTCTACCACCTAGTAATGTATAAAACATGTTACAGCTTGTCTGTAACCTGTATTAACGACAAGAGTGTAGTTAAGTTTACAGGCTAGTATTAAGACAAATTTTTATTTAATTTATTAATTTCGAGCCATATACTGATTATTTTGAATTGATCTTGACACTTGTTACACGTCTACATATTCAGCCTTATCTGATCGATTCCCCGCTAGAAATATTGGTATGCATTACATATGCAAATTTATTCGGATTCGTAACATCCATAAGTGTATAGTCAATGTTTCTCTTTTACAGAATTATAAATAGTTCCATTATTTTCAGATATTGTGCACGAGTGTGCACTGCAAATTAAACCTAGCTAACTGATTAAATCTTAATAAATCGCTGGATAGCTAAAGTAATCAGCAAACTAATAAGAGGGGAAAACACCAAGATATCTACGGCTAGCTCAACGGAGACGCTGATGAGCTTATCAAGTAGTATGTTGCTCACCAGGACAATGACCCTGTAAATGTGAGATATAGCGAACACACCCGCTCTAAAAACCTCGGCCAGAACCACTCTAGTGTCAAAACTAGATCCCTTGGTCTTGCTGCCGATGCCTTTGATCTTTCTCTGCGCAGCCTGGAACTCTCGAATAACTTGAATGTAAACATAGACCACCGCACACGATATCAACACCAGCAGAACGTGTACAATCAAGAGATACAATCCGGTCCATTTGGCGACCGCGTTTCTGTACGACATCAGGAATGAGCAGCCAGCGGAGAGATCGAGCGTCCGTCCCGAAACACGAGCAGTCAGAAAGAGAGGGACAACCGTCAACAAAGAGAACCCAACAAACATAATCATCAGTTTGATAAAATACTGTCTCGGGGATGTTTTCTCCAGTTTAAACTTGGAGGTGACCACTCGGTTCAACTCAAAGCTTGAGATGAGCTGCCCGATAAGGCTGAAGGAGACAGAAGTTACTCCAAGCCAGGCGGTAACGATACAATATATATGATGTGTATCCCCTATGTTGTAGCCTCGATATTTAGGATAAATATAATCCCTGCTGGCGACCATCAACACATGGAGACCCATGAATCCATCAAGAACCTGTCGAACCAGGGATAAAATTACACTGGACTTCAATTCATTCTTCTGTAGAGTCTTTGCGATTTTTATCAGAGAAACCAGTATCACAATCACCCCTTTCAAAACGAACGTTATCGCCAATGTGACCAAAATGTCTAGCGGACAAAACATGCTCAACACTTTCTCCTTTGCCTTGCAAATGAACACGGATGTTTGGCAACATAGTCCCCCATTATAGTCCAACAACTCCCACTTTTCGTCCGAATCCTCGTCCGACACAGCCTCGACCTTCGCCACGTAGGATCCATTTAAATTCAGACATCGTTTACCTGTGGTGTTCCAAAAACCTACCGGGATATTAGAAATGTAGTTTTGTGACATATCTAAACAATTATGCATGGATGAGCCTGAAAATGCATCTTCATGGATGTCACTAATTCCGACCATAGACAGAGCGTTAAGTTGCAGGACTGCCATGTCCTTTAGTCCGGTAAAAGTATTGGCAACCAAATTGGCAATTTGGTTATTACCCAAGTAGAAATATCTTAAGTTCTGAAATCCCGCATTGGAAAATAAGTCCGAATCAATCATAAATATATCATTATTGGACAAATCGATAATAATTATATTGGAAAAACATTCAAAATCACCCTTTTTCACATTTTGTATGCCATTTCTTGATATATTCAGATATTTAACATGTCCGCAGCCATGTATCACAGGAATATCTATGAGACCTCCCGTAAAGCTTAAAGCTTGATATTTAGTAACAGCCAGTCTAGTGTGAGACGTGCCCGTGCAAATCACTGACAGGATGTAACATTTGCAATTAGGTGGGCATGGAGGCAGGTCACATAGGTTTTCATCCTCCCCATCAGGGCAATCCCTCGTGCCATCACAGATATCAAAGTGATGAACACATCCGCCATCGTTACACCGTAAAAACCCCGGACACCATAGTCTTTTTGTCGTGGCTAAGGCTCCTTGGGGACATTCTTGTTCGTCTTGGCCAAGTGGACAGTCAAATACTCCATTGCAGAGTTTCGATACGGGTAAGCAATACGATTTCGCGCATTTAAATCGCCCAACACACGTTATCGTTTCACACTTGTATAGATGCGAGCCGTCTCGACAATATCTGAGAAGTCCGTTTGGATGGTGGTCGTATAAGCACAGACAGTGGAATGGGAAACAGCTCGGATGTCCCGGCTTACAGTGTAAGTAGCTTTCTTTCCTACAGGACACGGGCTGGGCAGGAATCCAATTCTCATCCTCGCCATTAGGACAGTCTGGGATTAAATCATTCACCTGTTCTATTCTCACTGCCAGATCGGTCTGTCCACAGTAAAACAGTTGCGCCTCAATGTCGATGGCCGCCCGATCATCGCTCACTAATCGTCGGGGGGAATCACACATAGTCTCATCGTCCTTAGAACCGCAGTCGTTTTTGCCATCGCATATTTGATGCCAAGCGATGCATCCTCCGCTCAAACAATGATACATATGCTGGCTGCAGCGGCATATCTCTCTCGGACATATCTCACACAGCTTCCCACGTTTACTGCCGCGGCACATCCTGCCGACCCCACCCTTGTCCGAGCCATCCGGACACACATTTCTTGGATTTGCCAGCTGCATGACCCCGATGTAATGTCCGTCTTTGCATTTGATCAGATTATGAATTCTGGCGAACAAACTCTTACCTGAATCCTCCCGCACTTGCTTGGCCATCACTAACCCAAATGTTGAGGCGTTCACTCCCAAATGGTCTAAAACCTTCACAATCCGAAGGCTCGTATCTATTCTCAGTCGCTCATATTGTTTACCACCATAGTATATACAAATCATATTTTCAATAAAACCTTTATACTTGCATGTGGTATAAGGTTGTATAAGTCTTCCTCGTTCTATCTTGATAAAGTGATAGTCAGACGAGACACTCAACCGTTTATGAATCTTCATCTTGCATAAATTGAAAACCTTTACCTCCGGAAAATTACAAATACTAACTCCTAGATCTGTAAACACATCTAGGTTACTGGCTACAAATTCAGCAGGGTACTTCCATTCTTTTCTTTTGCCACACTCCCATTGTTTTGAACTACCATAACTGCAGCGTACGTTTACATGCTGCCAATATTTATGCCGCTTTGCAGCTAGATCAAGCACATGCGGCTCCTGAATATATAGTCCGGCGTCGACAAACCATACTTTCAAGCCACCGGCGGCATCCGCAGTGCTGGAGCGCCTTTGGCAGATAACTTGCGACATTGTATACCTTTTATAACACGGTATGGAAATCCATTCCAGTTTCGATGTGAGTGGGCTAATGATCCCCATCACACACTCATCGCCCGCTTTGGGATGACTGTGATGGCTGAATTTCAAAGTCATGTTCCAAGATGACTGATCATAGATGATTGCGACTTTTTCTAAAGTGTCTTTGGTCTTCAGCAGTTTTTCCATTCTTTGCGCAGCACCCGTCCAATCACCAGAATCTTCAATTCAACGGATATCGGTATGATGATTAACAAATAAATAAACATGGGCATAGATAGGCTGGTTATCATTATCAACAGGAATTAAAATTAATTTATAAATATAAGATAGAATAAATGGGTTCAGGCTACTGGTCTATCTACTCAACATATGTACTGGACTCGAGTATTGCAGATACATATTTTCGAAAGATACTTCGTCACGAAAATAAAATACGAAATGTGCAGGACAAAATAGCAATCAAAGCAATTATGACGGAACGTAATTCGTGCATTCCCTACTCAACAAAACAAACATGGAATCATAAAATAATGTATTCATAACCATGGTAAAATAATGCAGAAACACCAAATAATGTAGAAAAAAACAAGTTACGTCAGTGAATATTGAAAAAGCATTGACAATAGAGTGGAATAATTGACAGATAATTGACGGATAATTGACGTTTAACAATATTAAAATAAAGCATACTATACAGTATTTTTAATTTCGCATCATATAACTCCCAAGGAAAAAATAATTACAGCGGTCTCTACTGAATGTGAACAAATATCTTTTCCAAAATTCTTCGCGCAGGAAATCCCCAGTTATCGTCTTCTGATATATATGATGAAGGACCTTGACCGATTTGTCGGGCTGTAGCCACCACATTTGTCCAACTGGTTCGTTATTCACCCACATCCCCTGCATATTGGAATGATAATGATATATCAAACAGGCCAATTAACCAATTCATAACATTCCATCCATAGTTGGTGGGGTTTCTTGTTTTATAAGTCGCCACTGGGGCCAGGCCTAGTAACCGATTTTAAATCTCAAGGTCAAGTACTTTTAGTACATAGTCCTGAATGTAATAGACCCGTTCTCAGATCGCCATATTCCGGATTAAAATCCGTATATTACCATTAACCAATGGGGACAGGCGGACACTTTTCTTTGCTGATGCTGTGTTGACAATGGGCCCAACATGCATTTTGTCTTATTTCGTCATGTCAAGGGCATGCAATTATGTGGATCGAAATAAATAGGGAGCCAAAAAGTTTGATTACCTGTTTTGATAAGTTAGACACTTCTTGAATGATTATTGGGGGGTTCTCCCATACTTAATATCTAGAAATAGCCCGCCTCACACCATTTTCTAGAGGCAGATGCATGACTTACAATCCTACACGACCTAACTGAGAACGGGTCTATTGTTAGTTAATATAGTAATAGTTATTTGGATATACCATCATTGGTACAAGTTATAATCTAATCTGACGATTGTGGAAGTTTTAATAGCAAGTAATTCAAATCCCAAATTCCCGATGCTCCATTGAATGAGTATCACGCGTAAAAAGCGGGGTAATAATGTTTATCAAATTCCCTACTGAACGTGTTTCATCAATATTTTTTATATGGGAAGATAGATTATTGATTGATCAGCATAAAAATGTTTGAAATTTGTGATTAAAGTAGGCAAATGGATAGTTTATATCGTTTAATATATGTGTCTGTTGGTGACATCTAAAGGGTGGATAATATGAGATGCCAAATAAAGCCGATAACATGATAATGTTATTATGGTTACCATGGCGTCATAATGTTAAGGTAAACGTCACGGCAACCTTTCCTTCATAAAATTTACCACAAATTGTCAATGGACTACACTAGTCCAATCAGAAGGATATATGCATTAGTTCACTCACGTTCAAAACTATTACATACACTTTCTACCATGATTACAAGGAAATAGTTTTTGAAACCCAGCTACTATCAATTATTTCGCATTTTCCTTGGATTAGGAAAGTTGGTGTGGAATGCTTTTATCCAGAAAACACATTTTGTGCTAAAATCAGTTGTTGGTGTAATTCTAATTTAGATCAAATCAACTAACTTTCTAGGAAAATTTGTCTTACAACTTGCTTCTAAAAATGGTCTGGAAGGTCAACACTTTTTGGCAGTTATTTAACAATTATTTTTACAAAAATAATTTTTACAAATGATATGTGTGGATGGTCACTAGTGATTTTTGTCCGTGCTTCTGCAACTCGGAGAGTCTTGAGTCCCTATTTTTGGGCCAAGTACCGGCATGTTTCCTGCTTCAAAAGCAACTTGAGCCTGGATCAGTGGATGGCATCCGTTGAGCAGAAGCGGGCTCTGACCCAAATAGAGGAGAGATGCAATGACGACTGTCTGATCACGAGGCTTGACAGAGTCTGCCATGGAAATAGCGATGGGATCTGTACATATTGTAGTCCTGAAAATTTCTGGACAATTACAACCAGGCACCGGGCGTGTCTCTTTCTCCACTTTCTCGGTACAACATGGCACTCATGCTGTGGTGCACAGAGCCTGAGGGTGAACCTAGATTTCTTAAGTTGAGGTCTGTGATAGGTGGGACGGTGCCTGATCGGATAGGTTGCCTCCAAAGACAGTCAAAGCAAGTTCTACGGTTTCCGAGGTCCGCCGTCTCCTTGATTATTATGATGATAACACAGCATAAATCTTGACATGTATCCAATGAGCCAGGCCTAATATCCTCATCAATTAGTTGAAGGCCCTCTGTATCCAACTTTGTCCCATGCTTAAATGATTCATGACTTTCCAAAGCACAGTATGACATCTATAATTGCACTGCCGGAATATTGGTATGTGTTTCAAGACTGTTTGTTACTGGAAAGGTTCCATTCACTGCTTTTTAATTCGTTTGTTTCTTTCTAGTCATACTTACTTTTTGAAAAAATGAATTACAAAATTCTGTAGATCTTAAATATAATTTAAATATAACTTTACATTGTTGTTTAATTTAAGAATAATTTATTCTATAAAAGTCTGTTTTAAATAGGTTGATATGAAAATATTTAGTAACATATCTGATTGAAAACATTCCAGCAGTTATAGTCATAATAATACCTGATTCTCCCTACCAGCTTTCAAATCTATCAACAACCACAATAAACCTTCTCTAGGGTTAGCTCACGTCTAAATTATTCATTGATCTGTCATGCAGAGTGCTCTTGTAACAGTTTAACCAACTTAATTCAACATATCACTGTCATCAAAAGATCTGTCAACTCACCTTGGTCAATCCCAAAAAGATTCCACAGAATACCCCCAATCTCCTGCACTGTGGGTTAGAGCTGAATGAGTAGTCTGGTGCTGTATCATGCAGCACCAGGTGTTCCAGCCACTCCTTCTCATCGTCGGTCGTTATTATAGGTAGGGTTGCATTTAAGGTTTCACACAATAGGTTTCCTTGATGCCAGTTTATTTCATCATAGATATCCACCACAAAATATGTCCCGGGGCTTACCTGAGTGATCAATGTATACCAACACACTTATTATTTCATTTTAATCTAGGATAAAAATTAGAGGAGCATTTAGTATCTATTTTAGGATATACTCGCGCAGATCAATAAGTGGTCATAAACAGGAGGCCGCTTTTTTAGTCCAAATTTAATCCGATGAGGGAATTCTCAACTCCATTATAAGAAACGACGAGTAGTTACTAGTAGTGTTTCACCATATGTTGTTGTTGGCATTCTACTTCTGCCAATCTGCGCACTGATTTTCTGTCAGACCATGTTAATTCATCAATTTAGAAAAAAGTAGAGCAGTGATATCTACTGTGTTTCCACCTATAAACTGAGGACCCCCACACCAATCTTGCAGGTAGAAGCTTATTGTTAACAATCCCCCCGAAATACAAAATTCAAGAAAATGCCAATAGTAAGGTATGTAATCTATCCCCACCACACCACCATGACCTTGCACTTGGGCAGGCGTTGTAACAGGTTTCTCTTATGTTGGAGTCAAGTATTGAATCTATGTTAGTCCTAATCTAGATAATCTGACGGGTTATGGGCTTAGGACTATAGAAAGGTAAGAATACTTATGTTAAGTGGAACATTTAAAACTAAGACAGAGGCTTGCAGAATGTTGGAGGACAAATGGCCGATAGTGTGTCTCTATGCAGATATCAACATTATGAATAAGATGTCTTGGACAGTACAGTTCAAACACCTCTGAAGCACCTGAAACCGACAAACTCGCAGAGGTTTAAAAGGTGGCAAGAAAGACGCTATTGTTGACAATGCTGGCAGTAAAACCAAACATGGTTCCTCTCATTCATATGTGCAAAGATGCATGTGAAGCGTGGAAAAACAAAAAGACTACCTTTGAAAGGAACACACTGCTCATTGGGCTATGCTTGTGGAAAAGGTATTTTAGGATTAAGTCCGACAGTGGAACAAAACACATGAGGGAAATGACATAATGGACAGACTTGCAAACATGGGATCACCTGTAGGCGACAATGATCAACTTATCATATTGTAAGTGAGTCTACCTGAGAGGTACGGACCATTAGTGACAAAGCTAGGTGCACAAGCTGACCACCAAACATTGGTAGGTGTGCAAGCAATGATCATGGACGAAGAAGTAAGAAAAGGAGGAAACACAGGAGGTAGAAGCGAAGATCACACATTCGTAGGGACAGTCATGAAAAGCAAATTTGAAGGCAAGATCAATGGTAAAAAGATGGGACACATCCACCATGAATCCCACACCCAAGTCGATCAATCGGGAAGGAACTTAGATCACAAAGCAAAGATTGCTGAAGAAGATAGAAGATGGATGCAGCTATGTGTGAGTCGATCAAAGATAAAATAGGGCTCTGGATGGTGGACAGTGGATGCTTAAGTCACATGTTGCATGAAGAAAGACAGATGCGTAAATCAAGAAAAAGGCGCAATAATTGTGCCCCGCTGTGTTTTTATTTACTGCAGATTTATAACTCTTTGCTAGAACACTCTTCTGTTAAAAATATACATATAAACTATAGAATATACACTTTAAACGGGTTAATTTATACTTGGTTCATTCTCATTGGCTAAAAGATTCTTTCTCTGATTTACATAAATTCAGAACAGTTGATGCAGTAGGTCAAGGGGATGTAGAGCTGGAATTCGAGAAAGACGCTAAGAGAACGAAGAAGATCACTTTATCCCAAGTACTGCATGTACACGCACTGTCATGTAATCTTCTGTCAGTTTGGCTGAGAAGGGATACAATTTGATGTTCACTGACAATGGATGTGAAATCTGCACTGATCAAGATGCTGTAGTTTCCAGAGGAACTCGCGATGGAAACTCATATTGACTATGCTGTCAGATGCTGTAGACCTGTGGCATTGAAGACTTGGATACATTAGTGAAGCTGTTCTAGAGAAAATGAAGGGCGATGATGTGGTTAAAGGACAAATCTAATTAGATAAAAAAAAACTGATATATATGTATATGGCTGGGTATCAAGTATGTACTATAGACAGCATCCCAAAAACAGGGGTGCCCACACACCACCCCCGAGGAGTAAATGAATAAAAGTGGCAACATTGTTCGCCCCAAAAATAAAAACACATCAAAACACATAACGGCCAATCCACGGTAGGCAGCTCGATAATGTGAAAATGTGTGTGATAGTTGCCGTACAGCTACAGGAGAAGTCCGTTTGCCCCCATTTTTGTTTTAGAATGTGCGTATGGGTAGGACACAGAGACCAAATTTCCGTCTGGAGGGGCAACTCAAATGACCTCAACCGTCCTTGTGCGCTCGTGCCTTGACGTCACAACGCACTAGATCCGACATGCGTCACATTTTATCTGACACTCTTTGCAAATTTCAATTGTTTAATATGATTTGTCATATTTTCTGTTGGAAAGTAATTCCAATGGATGAATTAAACAGATAATTAGTTAGATGCCATTAACATGTGTTGGTGGTCCTGCAAACTACCGGAAATGTTTGGAGATATTTTGCAACTTTGGAAATTTTTCTTAGTATTTCATGTAAAAATCTATCAAAACCTGTGATTAATGTAAATACAATTGACAATTTGCATGTCAATGAAAGCGCAATAAATTTTTCTCTGTGTTGGTATCTATTTCATTTTTAGGTTACTTTAGAATAAGAAGAAGGGGAACCAAGCAAAATGCATTAATTCCAAAATTTTGACAAAATTTAAATTTCTAACTTTATTCAAATTTTAGTTCGTTGCATAAATTTTGGTGCGCAGTATTATTATTTTTCAACATGTTCCCTATACTGCACAAATTTGCCCTATACATATTCTAAATCCGCAAGACCACTACTTTCCGAAAATATATAGGTCTAGTAGGGGGGTCCCGATTTTTTTTTTTACATTGTGCACTTTTGATTTCACATTATCGAACCTCCAACCGTGGATTGGCCGATAAACCATGTGCAACCGACCCTCGAGCTAAATCCAGATCCAATTAATTTCAAAACTAAACAAAAGCCACCTGCCCACACAACCAATGATTCAGAACTGGAAATAAGAAAGGTCCGTAAAACTTTCAAAAAGGACCTACCTTCAAAAAAACATCTATATCCCCCTTGCCTGTTTGTTAACTGAAATTGTTGGTATATGAAGAGAAGGTTGGATTTGGCAGGAGTTTTGCATGGGTACAGTTTCGTGTCTGCTTAATTATCGTTATGTTTATGACTTTAAGTCTGTAAGTCAGTGCATTCAATACCAGTATATAACGTTATTCGTAATAGACTTACCTTTTGTGAGAAAAACTCATATTTTGCTGTGGTCCTACTGAAGAACGGGTCAATCGTTAGCTTTACATCGCATTTCTCATTGTTTCTTGCATTATTCACATCCATTGATTTGACGAACACATGTCTCTGTTCAGCGATGAAAATGTCATGGATAACGGTATCTTTCCCCAAATTTAATTTTATTTCATACACATTAAGGAACCACATTCCTCCAAACCATGGCAGTTTATTCTGCTGTGCTATGGCGAAATATATCCACGTAGAAGAAACGCCGGCAACCGAACATTTCGTCTTCAACGTATATTTTGTATGATATTTTGACGGATCGATATTAAATCGAATGTTTCCGGCAATGTCCGAGGAGCTTAGCTTGTTCAAGAGTTCAAATATATTCTTTTTTCGAACGGCAGCATCACGTCTGTCTGGAGAATGGCATAGAAAATATGTGGCACATCTATATATAAAGATTCATATAGGTTTAGATTTACCAAACTGCACACGTGGTGAAGAGGCATGACATGCGGTATCTTTCATTTGCACTAAGTATTGATGCAAAAATCAAAACTGTTTGCAAAAGTTTGAGGTGGATGAACAGGTGTGATGGCGAGTTTCGGTCAATCATTATCGCGAATCAAAACCGTTTGCCTACTAGTCGAGAGTCTAAGTCCGCGGTTCACGGGCATTTATTTTAATTTTATCATCAAATGATTTAACGCGGTAAGGGCAGATGTGTTTCTTTAAATAAAATAAACGGGGCTTTCGAAGGGCTTAGCTGAATTGCAGTGTCAACATGTTTCAATTTCATGTTTGTCTGAAGCATGCGTGAGCTAAACTCATTATACCATCTGTGATTGCATAACGTACCTGCATTTATTGGACGTTTATTTGTAAGCGTTAGGCTTAATTGAGATTTCCGCCGCTCACTTATCAAAGCCCGGGCAGACTCAGACCATGCATACTGAGATATGACGCTTGAATTCTTAAGCGGTATAGTGTATGTTTTTTTCTCGTACATGAAACCACCATGCGAGAACATGCTGCCTTTTAGAAACGTTTTAATCGACTCGAAAATGTCATGAGATTTATCAGAGTACGATTCAGTCAATTTTAGATGCACAGTCGCTGAGAAATAAATCTCACTTTCCACAAAATGTACACCAGATGTTGAGCCTTTGAACCAAATCCCCTTATCTGACTCAGGAATAATACACGGTTTTTTAGATACTGAGTTTGAAATGTGATTTACAAAAAGTACGTCACTGTTATTAATACGAGCTTGTTCTATGAAGGCTGGCCTGTTTTGTTTCAACCGAAATTGAACTATGCTTGAACTCTCAATTTGCGTATTTAAGCCATAGATGTGAACGATAAAAGAGCATGGGTATGTTTTGACCGCCCTATGGTAATAACGCCAGACCATAGGCGGATGTTGAACTTTTATGCAGCTGTCCACTTCCTGCTGTGAAAGTTGAACAAACTGATTGAGTTCATTGTTGTAACCACGAATCGTCATTGCTTTGGTAAAAACAGGCTGCTGTAAATGCATGGCAAAGTCTCTCAGAAATGTCGCATTCCATGACCTAAATAACTCATTATTCCTTTCATCTGCGGCGCGCCAGATGAACCGTGTTGACGAATCCGCAGTTGTTATTGGATCACACTTGTCACCATCATCTGCGATTGGATTACCACCAAAACTACATCGGGCACAGCCATGATCGATCATCTTAAAAAGAAAATCCGTTTTCCTTGCAAATCCGGTTGTAGCCCTATCGTGAGTATCTCGCAAGTAAAAGCAGCTTGGTGTGAAACCTTTACATCGACTGGGAGTAAAATCAAGCAAAGCAGAAGGACGCGTGTGTACCCCTGCCACTCGATAGGAAAACAGAGCAAAGTAGATGACATTTGTGCTACTGGTATATTCAGGGAAAGGAAATTGTATATCCCCGCTAAATGGGGAGTAAACGCCATAGCAAAGGGCCATATCTAGTTGAGGTGCTCTGTAAATGTAGTCTATACCTGAGTTCTTGGTCGTGTACAGTTTCTCCTTGGCATGGTGCAGGTCATATTCTGTGCCATCTATAAGCAGGGCGCCATGTTGACACTCTGCCCTATTAGGCCCGGCTAGTCTAAGACGCCGGACTCTCAGGGTAAGATATCTAGATTGAGTTTGTTGGAGCTGCCGACTTAACGTGATTCGGAATATACATAATAACCTATCTGTTCTCTCTTTACAACCATCATTTGGTAATTCTAATTGTGATCCGTTCTCCTCAGATACCTCTTTTTCTGTATACATAGTTCTAGGCATAGTGTTCGATGTGAAGGAGATGACAGACGCAAATTTTTTGTTGCACCGTGTTCTCACCCTGAAGTACGCTAAGAATGCGCTAGTACGTGTTTTACGATGACTATATATAGATAAAATATTTAGATGCTGATGACCTAAATATATGACTGGGCTATTACTAGATGGTCCATCATGACCAATTAGTTCTAAACAACCGCTATTATATTTTCCTTTGACACGAAAAGAAAACTCTATCACGTTCATGAAATGGACCTGCACCAATATCTCCGCTCGTTGGACTTTCGTCAAAATATTTTGCAAGAAATCTATATTATAAATTCCCCCAAAGCGAAATGCATCATTGTGAATATAATCCTCTGCTTGAAAAACGGCATGTTTCGTGATCATGCTGTTGTCTTTGTTGTGTATTTGGTAAATAAACCTCGCTCTGCCGCAGAGATGTAAAACCTCAGAATGAAAATGTATGTTGACTTTGGACGATGCTAAAGCTTCGATTTGGTCGGGAAAAACCTCAGGAAATGGCCTTGGTGTGCTTCTCCAATCCCATAACCAGGACCACGGCAACCTCCATCCGCAAGTCTTTTCAATGCGTGTGTAGGTATTCGAGACATCTGGCTTATCGCTAGCTGTATTACTAGAACCATTCAACTGAATATATTCAGCCCAACAATTTGGTCGTGAAGTTGTCAAATTAAACTCCAGAAATGTTACATTGACAAGATATGACTCGTGTGACATTATTGTTAGTCGCTGATCAATTATCTTAGTTGCATTCTTGTTTGGTGGCTTCCGTATTACACAAGACTTACTAACATCTGTCCTTGGAAGTAGTATTTGTCCGCATGGAGCAAAACTTAGAAATCTGTTTTTATTCCTCATCCATGTCTTCCTGTTCATATGCGGGTGAAACGCTTCACCAGAGCATGTGTGAAAAACCTGAAATGTAAATGTGGTTCTTGTAGATTGAGCATCACTGCTCTAGGTAACAAGTATCGAATATGGCTAATTATATGCAAATATAATCGAAATATACATTTGATATCTTCAATTAGCATGGTGGTGGGGAAAAGTAAAACGTAAGTAAGGGTGTTTTAATCAGTCACCAGAGAAAACTGTACCCTCGTTGAAAATGTTATTTACCATATTGTTTGTATTAATGTTAGGAAGGACGATATAGTTTCATTGACATAACTTAAGGACGTTATGAATGAAATTATGTGTGATTATGACATCATTGTTTACCTTGACGACGTTATCATGTGATCAATCTGTCAGAGAGCATGCCGACTTGACAGTTGTTACAAACATGTACACCTATAATACCATATATACCCATTGTATCGATACTTTTTTTTTTTAAATATACCAACCATTAGAATCATCGGGCAAATAGCTTTCTTTCGACACACCATTTAATGTTGGAGTACTCGTAATTTATGAAAATATATCCACCGAAAAAAAATAATCACACACAGGGTTACGCATTTGACTGTGAGCTTGATGAGTTGACATGCCAGAGAAACCGTATTTCTTCATAACATTAATTTTCTGATCAAACATATGGCTTAAGATGTTACACATGTAAACCTTAACTCCCCATCTTCTAATTAGCTGAACAATAATTACTTGACAACTCGTTTCCTATACATATGAT
>JAXGGS010130754.1:0-18880 GCA_035585475.1 Armandia brevis
GAGATCTCTGAATTCAAGGTTAAATGAAGGTTAGATTAATTAGCGCACGCCTGCGTCTGATGGCGCCATTCAGATACGGATATCGCTGAGCATCGTTAGCGGCGGGGATAATCCAATCATGCTGGATCATCACGGAGATAAGCGCTAATCTATCTACCCGCTGTGAAAGCCGCCGTGCAGCTACCGCGATAACACAACTATGTGTTACACGTGGATGGAATATATAAATTTCAGATCGATTTCTCAGTGCAAAACACATTCATTATTGGTAAGCAAGTTATTTATATCAACAGATGGTATATGTACAGAGAGAGTTTCATGAATATTCAATTTGATTGCAGTGAATTTTTTCTTATTGGCAGACATGTCCCACCCATATGCGCAGGAAAGTAAACGTATTTGCCAACGAAAGTCCAACACATCAGTTCCCCTTCATCTTTGTTTCAGCTTGGCTAAATGACGAACTGGAGTATTGTACTAATAAGTAGGAACCATAATTTGTGATATACAAGCGTACATGTTCCGCTTTATTATAGTGAGGTCTTTAATACTGGAGATATTTCTGCCTCTCATAAATAGATAACGTGACAGACGCTATGGTACTCCGTAACATATGATATTACCCTAAAATGCTGCTCGTCTAAATGTTATCTGTCATATCCTGTCCTATACATGTCACGAATCAAATGTGTGAATCAGTGTACACATAGTTTCCTTACCATTTTATAGCAGAAACAATCCCTTCTTAGTGATCTGTTCATGTTATATACGTTATCACAACCGTGGTAACAAAGAAACTAACAATTAGAGGCTTTACTGATGGAACATGGGCGGAACCGGAAGTTAATGTTAAGGCCATACATATTGATTTATCATTATAGAACGCAAAACATGAAATTTGTCATATCAAATCTAAAATAATGGCATACACGGATGAAAAGGTCATGATATATTAATAATCTGTATGCGATCTAAGGAACACTCGTGCTTATTTAACATATTTTAGTACAGAGACGCATCTATTACTGCACATCTGCAGCTGAACCGTATCCATTCAGAACTTAAAATTGATGAAGATCGTAGGAGATTCACCTTAATTAGGAACCATGATATCATTAGCGATGCTCCGGGTGAAAGTGTTATCTACTTCTGATCTAGAAGCCTTCGCATGAATTAATTCTAATCATTTGAACTAATCAAAATCTTTATAATTCATCCTCACTTGTATTCCTGTTAAGTGCACTCTGCTATGAACTGTTATATGTCATATTCGTTCTATTTTTTATTCATTATAGAAGGATAATAAGCATGTAGTAGATATTTTGCACAATTACGTAGTATTGCCTCAAGCATCATAGCGTAAAAACACATTTTTCTCCTCGATAAACCATTTACTATTCATTGCTGTATTTGTTGATATATTACTCTACCTGAACATAGCGTGTTCACACCTTGAAGGCCTTAAAACATGTCATAACAATTACATGCAGCGACATGCGTTTGGTTAACGTTTGCTCCAGCAGGACTCTAATCTATCTAATCTATAAAATAATCTAATTTTGATCCGATCAAAATACGTTGATAAACTACACTATCCTTCTGTTTTACGTTAGTTCCCACATATGACGTATTGGGTTGATTGTAGGGATCACACACAAGTTGTCATTTATATCACCGATCGACCATTGCCCCGGACTGGACCTTATAATAACCTATGTGACATGTGTGGTTTACCATTTAACCAGTAATGAGGTGGCACTCTTTAAAACCAAATAGGCGCACCAGCTGAATCTTCCCTCCTATTGCTGTTTTTTTTATTGTCTGCAATATTTATTTCAGAATCTGTCAGTTACAATAATTTTGTTCCAAGTTTTACTTTTGATTATGATTGCATTGTAATAAGTGTTTGCTTATACATTGGCATGGTAAAGGTTGACTTGAATGGCAAGAATTGAGGGGAATTACACTGTTTTCTTCCTAATTTTAGTAATCCATATATTCAAAACAAACTCCCTACTAGTGCGCACAGACATTCAACAGATATATTTAGTAAAATAAAATGGTGCCTTCAGTCATATGGATTTTACTTATGCGATATATGTAGTTTGCCGGAGAGGAATGGAACAAGTGGAAGTGGAGGCATATTTATAGTTTATTTCAGAAAGTAATGGTACAGTGTTAACATGAGATAAACTTGGACATATCATAAACTTAAAATAACAAAATGATATGTTTATGACGGATTATCTAATATTCCTAATGATTATATTATGTAAAATATTTGTCAATAGACCCGTTCTCAGATCGTTATATTCCGGATGACAATCGGGATTTTATCATCAATAAATGGTGGCAGGCTGCTGCTAACTTGTAATAAAATGGGGTACCAATACGTTCAATTAACTGGCATGATCAGTGTTCATCAAGGTTGACACTTCTCAATAGTTTTATGGGCGATTTTCTCATACTCATTTTGATCAAGTAGCCCGCCTTCCGCCATTTTCTGGAGCCAGATTAAGCTAGGACTTCTCAATCCTACATCACCTAACTGAGAACGGGTCTACTTGTTTAGGCGCTTATGTTTCACTCAGCATACATGAAATATCGGGTTGCCCTCAAAATTCAAGCATCCAAGTTGAACAATATAGCATGATCAGTTGATTGAACATTATTTAGACAATATCAGGAATGTTGTCCCATTTTTTACAGATGTCTCAGGAAATGATTTAACTAGCGTTTTAGTTCCTGATCGGTTCATATTCAGAATGTGGTTGTATCTCAGCATATGGTCCCTCTACTCCAGCGTTACCTGACAAAACAAATATACATCAAGTCATGATCAGAAAAAAAATCATTTTCTAATTTGGCAGATGAATGGGATGTTGATATAGACACTCACCATACATTCCAATTTGTTCTGGTTTTTGATAAACATGATTAGATTCTGTGACGCCGTCCACATTTTCGTACTCTTCACTGGGATTGTCAGCCTCCGCGCTGTCCGTTTCCTTGTGAGTTTTGCGTTTCAATCTACAGATATAAACAACCATGGATAAAAATGATTGAACTGTTTTGTTGAGGAGAAATACAGTGAGTCTATACAGAATGTTTAAATGTTTATTACCTTCTTACAAGTATCACTATTACTGATGCTAAGGCAACGATAATTACACATGCAAGCACAGACCCAGCAATTATGCCAGGATGCACTCTGGTTGGGGAATTAGATCCTGCATTCTGCTTGTTGTCAATGGGTGATTCAAATGTTGTCGTAGTAGAGGTTCTAGTAGGAGTTGTCAGGCCAGTTGTCGATACTGTAGAAGGTGATCCTTTCCCAGAACCTGTTTGCATACATGCAGTATGCCTTAGTATATAATTACAACATGCCAAATAGTAATGAAAAGTGGCATACAAGAACACAGCAGTGGTCATTCATGCTCATGCCTGTGTTGTGATTGAATAAGCTCACACCTATGCTCAATGTTGGAAAGTAGACGCCGTTATGGTAAATTGTTTTAGGTGAACAGGCCAAATGAGTTTTTAGAAATACGCCCAAAAAAACAAACTACTGTATACATCAGTGAATAAATATAGCTACGACAATAAGTTGTCATCATTGGTGTATACGATGTGCTTACCATAGGTCGTTGTTGCTGTCAGAAGCCCCACTGCTCTCTGGGTTGAGTACTCGCTCTCATAAATCTTTCCATCTACATATCTCCTATAAACTACGATATTGAAGTAGTATGTTGTATCTGGTTCTAGTTTTGTAACTTTCCCCTGCTGCCACCTATCAGCAGATACAGTAAATGGAATGCCAGATGTATTGTACCACACATTGAGATCTGTGCTGTGTCTGATCATGTAGAAGATGTAATTCTCTGCTTCACTGGTTATCGTTTTTGTGATGCCTTCTCTCCATCTCCATGTAACTGAGGAGCCTGTTACATCATGAGGTTCTTTCAGGATCGTGTCAGATGACCCGAAACTCATCGGGGCTGTAAATTAAAGATGATTAACTACAGGCATCACAATTCAGGCTGAATTCTTGAGAATGATAGATTATCACACTGGACTATATGTAGCAATCTCACGTATTTCTATATCACACCGCTCTCCAAGATACCAGGTTTGTCTTTTGGGGTTTGTACTTAGTGTGCACCCTTCTTTACACTCCCCGCTGACTTGATCACACTGTCGTCCTAGATTATTCTTACAGTGGGGACTGCAGCGCTGCTCACAGTTCTCACCATATTCGCGGCTCCCACAGCCTGGAAAACCAACAATTGATCAGAGTACAGGAGACAATGAACAAGACGAACCATTATATAGTTATTTTCTTCCTCCTCACTTTGTTTACAGGCCGGGAGTTTGTATCCCACATCACATCTCTGACATCCGTTAAAATTATCACATGCTACACCGGCAGGACAGGAATTACAATCTGTAAATAAAAAAGCAAGAGAGTGCTATTTTTAGGAAACTATATCCTGGAGGACGACAATTAACATAAGCAGATCAATTTCAACTGTAATAGACTACGGACCGATGACCAGCCTGCCAATGATAACGACTTCACACAGAGGTAGAATTGATTTATCCCCTCCATCGTTACTTCTGTGTACACCCACATATCTCCCGTACCAGGGGGAGCCAGTAGTTATAGTCACAGATCCGGCCAGAGGTACAGGACTGGCTCCTTGTGTATATATCACACGGTTATACTCAGCCTGGGAACTTTCTCCAACCGTGACAGTAAAGTCGTGTAATGGATCTGTGAAAGACCGATTGCGAGCGCTTAGATGCATCAGATGTAGTGAACTAAATGTTTAATTAAATGCGCGTAAAACAATTTGCCCGGAACAGAAATAAGTGTCAATGCACCTTTAACTTAGTATAAACATTTGCGTGATACCCGGTAATTTACAGTGCGATCACATATAGCTTGAATATACGGCGCCTAACTGTCATTGACATGATTACACCACGCATTGAATTGAATGTTGATGGATTCATACCAATTTGAATATAAACGAAATCCATACATATGTGTATACCGCTTCATCATACTGCGTGGGCGGCCAGGGCAGTCTGTGTGACGTTATTTTAAATTCCCTCATGTACTTCTTTCCCGGTGTTTTCATTAAGTATGACTCTATTTATTGGACTGAGATTGTTGAACGTTTCACCTCCTAATCTCTTTGTTTGTATTGCTCCTGATCATGTATACATGCTCGTGTAGGGCTGCGCGGCCAACCGATATGTAATCATTGTCAGTCTTTCAGGACAAGCAAGTTTCAGTTCAACGCTTTTGTGTTCCAAAAATCGCGTTTAATTTCTAATTGCATTTATTCACAAATAACTAATTATCTCCAGTTATCGACAAATCGATAGCATATTTACACATAAACTATTCTCTCTTATCTAATAGGCTAATTTGGCTAGGTCCCGTTTAAAAGACAATTGGTAAGTAGCAACTCGCTTGAATTACTACAAACACTGATGTTGGAGAGATATGTATATATTGGTCCTGTACCGGCTCTCATAACCGAATAGTACCTTTTTTTATTAGAGTCCTCTAACATAATATTATACTTACTGTATGTACTCACTGTCCATCCATAGTTACCGTTCTCATTATAAATCTGGATGCTGTTGATCTCGTATTTATCCCCCAGATCCACGGACCACCAGGCAGGAGCTCCCTGGCTTACAGAATCAGCAGCTGTAGATTCAGCGACAGCACAGTAACCAGATCTCCTATTTGATTTTGTGCTGCCGTCTACAGCGTAACCAGCTAGGTATATGTAACTCGGTTCTGCCATAGAACCAACCTGACGAGCTGTTTTCCCATATGCGACGTTACCTGTGCAGAACAAAACATATTATGGTACAGCAAGGTACAGCGAGCAGTTATCTGTCTTTATCATGGACTCAATATTAAACAGGTTTCTTTTTTTCAATGTTGTCCAGGACCACTGTACTTGTTCTACAGGCTTTTCCTTGCCACTCGCTTTTTTCTCTGATACAGTGTTCTGTTCCATCGAGACAATCTCCTGTGTCTGTATCACACCCAGCTGCACACCTACACGGGAAAGCCCAGGCGGGGGAGGAGTCTCCGAATGAACTCCTGTATCGTTTCACACCCGAAACTGTTGGATTAAATAAAAAACGTGCTATTGTAGTTATTCATTGGTAATGATGCTTGAGACTGAGAGCTAACGTTTTATACACCAGAGGCTTATCAAAAGTTACGAAGTTGAAATATTTCGCGGTTATTAATTTCCGTATAAATTTCTGTTATTGTGTTATTGTGGAATTCGATGCACCAATGCATACTTGGCATTCAAAATAAGAGCAATATACCGAGATGTAGTTACGTCTGATCTTCCCATTACCTAGAACAGTCCATGTATCTGAAGAGTTATATACATAATAAGTGACTTGAAGAATCTACCTTCTGAAGCCCGGAGTAGAATCACCAACATCAGTCCGACCTGGAGGACCGACATTGTATAAACGAGCATGGGTAGATGAAGTGTTTAAACTCTGATACTGACAAATATAATTTTGTATATATTAATCATGTGTCTGTCCCTGAACCGTCGTTTAACACATGCTAACCTCAGTGTTTCCTTATGTAATATAAGATCTAAACTTCCTGGTACATTTATACATGTGTGCTTTCACCTGTGACGTTATACAGACACACTAGTCACATGTGTAAAAAGTCTATACCCAGCCAGCCGAACCCTAGTGTTGCGAGCGCAATTCTTTAGATTTCCATATGATAATTGTAAGCGGTATTAATTTAATGTAGTATCTCGCATGGCGCTACTTCGTGTTGTTGGCCTATTTTTTGATATGCTACTTTGGTTTCGTTATGCTGCGAGAGATTGATCAGCTGATTCAGTTGTTTTTTTAATGACGCTTGAAGTGGAGTTTAGTGTGACAAATCTCCGAGATTTTCATCGTTTTCCTTATGTTCCCGTTCTTTCACTCAAGTTTGTGTTATCCCCATTGTGGTAAGAAACTCTATAGATTCGAAATATATCCGTGTAGTTCAGTAGTTGTTTATAAATATGCCGTATTAATATGTTTTCTATTTTCTATTCCTTCCGCTTGGGTTTTTCTAAATTACGACATTTGCATTCTTTTATATCAACTTTAATTTCCTTGTTTACAGTATAACCGTCCTTTAAAGAGCAGAAATAAACTATTAACGTTCAGAAACGAGTTTTCTCTGGCTTGGGACGCGTCTTTATGTCGGGATTCACTATTTGTGGGATTGATCGTTCTCCATTTATCGCTAAACGTATCACCTAGCGCTGCATTATCAGCGGGGTTAACATATTTTATATCTGATGTTGAAGACACATTTTCTAAATGTTAAAACTATATCTGTTATATAAAGCTAGCACTAGAACGGTAAGGTCCTTAATTTTATTAAAGAACATAAGAACACCAAAGGAAGTATGATAATAAACCTAAATAAAGAATGAAAACCCAAGTTATCACATCGGGCAACTTTCACAGGCCCTAGTTATCCTGGTGCTCCTTCCCTGATATCCCCTCAGTGGTAGCTAATGGAATAAACTGATAATCAAACTGCATCGCAGTGGTGGATATGTGAGTTGAGTTGCTTCCCAGAACCTTGATCCTCACTTTGTTGACATTTACAGAACACAAACACATGGTATGATAAACAAATGTGATGCAATTTCGTCTTGTTAATACCGAGCTTAGCTTGGGAGATGTTTGGCTACATCGAGTCGATAATATCCAAGTGCTAAATAAATGCCACCTCATGCGACATTTCGCAATGGGATGTAAGATGATCGGCGTAATGGGATAAAATAATGTTGTCCAACATCACTATTCTGTATACTCTCTACCGCTGTCCAAACCTTGCTGGTTGTATAACATATTGTGCGTGGTGCTCAGATGAATCGGCCGACAAGGCGCGGAATTACTTCAGTTGTATTTACGCTACCGACAGACAAACATTCGTGCACAGCTTAAGCGACATCCAAAACTTAGATAACGCTATGATTGCCTTGTCAATTTGTTAGTGAGAATGATATATCGTGCGAAAGGTATGCTTCTGGTCAAGTGCAGTTTCTTACACGAATCTTCGATACATTTAGTCAAAGGTTTATGATACTCAGAAGTTTCTTTGTAGGTCCGCGTCAGAATTCTTTAATCCAGCTTAAGTCAAGTATTGTTTTTAAATAATGAACCTTTATTATAACAATTGATTTCAGTAAGCCAAATTGTAGTGAAGCAAATTCAAAATCCGACGACCAATCATTGGATATTCTTGATGTTCCATCCTAATATTGTTCATACATGATTATTTTTAATAAACTTATAAACTTATCTTTGGAAACATCATTTAGAATGTACTATGAAATATGAAAGGGTCCTGCCTAATAATGCGTTAAAAACTATTTATCTGCAACTAAATTGTATATAATCTTAACGAGCAGCCCAGTGATAGACAGTTTCATTGATATATGATCTTACAGTAATAAAAAAATATTAATTAGTACTTTGAATGGAATCAATTCAAACAATGAGACGAATGTTGGTTACAAGTTGCAGTAAAATACAGGTAACATTTGTGTGATGTTATTAAATAAGTCTCAAACTAATGGCACGTTGATATGATACATATTCATACAGATGTGCATTTGTTTAAAATACCCTCTAAGCATGAAAGTAATCACTATATAGTTGATTCCATGTTTATAATTATGGCAGATGCTATGTATGTTGCTCTAATACGCGGTATATGAACATTATATGTTATAGTAAGTATTCTCCATCCTGGGTATTGTCTGCAGAGCAAGTTCATGAAGGTATTCAAACTGGTCCTGTAATGAAATATTATAATCAATTCATTCAATTATGATTAATTTATTACTTAAATAAAAGGAGACTGATCGTGCATCTGGTGTAATGAGTATCTTTGAAAATCCACGAAATGTTACCAAATTGGAATTTAACATCAGGCATTTTTTGGGGTTAAAAAAGAAATAAGGTATCTTCCCCTGGCAAGTCTGTGCTTACAGTATGAATACTCAATAATATGTGTCTAATTTGACGATGTTATAAACTCTAGTACTAAATCTAACATATATGTGAGAGTGGGTTGAGTGTTCATAGATATCTGACAATTGGTTTGTATATGACAGCTCAGGTTTATAGTACGCTGTATCTAGTAGAATGTCAGAGTATGTAGTATGCTAAGGTAAGTGGTAGATGAAAGAAGGGTACTGACCATATCCTGTAAAAACTGAGGACGATGGAGACACGTGTATCGGGCAGACATGAAAACATCCACCAGTTTCTCAGCTCTCAGTTTCTCCATCATAAACCAAGCGACGCAGAAGACACCAGATCTAGAGGATCCGTCCCTGTAACATTCAGATGGAGAGGATTAATTTTGACAAAATAATTAATGTTAATTATGAGACCCACTTTTTGTAAGAAATTTCAGTTGAAAGTGACTTGCTCCGTACATCAGGTTTTAGCATATAATTATTCAATATAAAATAAGGTTATTATATAACACAGGGATATAACACATAATTGGATTGGAAATTAGATCAGTTATTACTCACAGACATTGTACAAGTGTCTTCCCTCTCCCTCTCTGGTTCTTACTGATCCTCTCTATCAGATCCAGAAAATCTCCAGGCTCGGGGGTGGACTGCTCTTTATCCCAGGCCACATACTGGTAATGTGTCACTTCTAAAGCGTTAGCCTAGAACGTACAAGAATTTATACCATTTATTGGAATTAGTATTGGCAGTTTTTAATCAAAGTATATCGCACTGAAAGACTATATCGATCTTTTCTGCAATCTGATGTCAAGTTTACAAACGTCCACAATAGATTTAATTGTCCTTAAATTGCACAAACGCTGATTTGATTTAATATTTGACGGTAGAGTCACCTTGTTTTTTAGAAAAACGTTGAATTTTCTCTCTATGACAGAACCAAGCTCCTCCTGTGTCACAAACTCAACCTCCACAGGACCGAACTGTTCCTTAGGTTCCTCTTCTCTGGGCCAATATTCTGGCATTGTCTGTAGGGATTAGAAATTCATAGTTAATTTTCATAATGCTGTATCAAAGAGTTTAAGGCATGTGCTTCTACAGTAGAGTGGACCTCGATCTGAACCAACTATAATATTAATTACAGAATAAAAAAAGGAAAATTCAACCTTGTCGTTTTTATCCATCTGATCCAGCATGACAATGGTGTGAATTTTCTGCTCATAGACAAGTCTCCAGAAATCTGTGACTGTTTCCGGTAGGGGATGCTGGGTAACAACCACAGATCTCTCTTCTTTGTAACTCTGAAAATGAAGACCATGATGGCGTAAATATTTAAAACAAATCTATCCTTATCTTGACTGTTATGCTATATATGATGGTTGTACTGAAGTAAAGACATATCTTATGTCAGTGACTCGACTGAAGTTAGTCATATATCGAATATCAAACATGTAGTTAACACGTGCACATGACATGAGGTATTTTCAATGTCTCAGCATTAAGTATGTGTCAGAATAGTTTTATGCTAAACTCACATCTACAATAACTGCATTGATGTAATCGTTTCCTTTGTCCTTCGGAACCTTTGTGTTAAGGTAAGGTCTTCTCTTTTCAGCTATTACAATAAAACAAATATATCAATCGCGGATAATTGAAATGAACAAAACCGTCCTATTTTGTTTTACAATAATAAGCATAACGGTATTTACGTGGCATGATGTTTTGTTTTCTGTTCTTGTTGACGTTCGCTGATTTCTGTCCTTCGAGTTTATCTTCATTTTTTAGTTTCAGTGACTGGAGAATCTGTGGACCGTAAATGAGTGTTAAATTGATTAACAACTTCATGTTTTTGGTTATATTTCTTTATATCAGAAGTAGAACAAACACGTTTGTAACTCACCGAAAATTGTTTAGCGAGTTTCGCCACCTTTAAGTTTGGTAATTCTTTGCTGAATCTTTCCATCGGTACCAAAGTTTGACCAGAGCGAGAAGAATCCAGCAAGCATTCATAGATATACTGATACTGCAGCTACACAGAGGATTTCAAATCAACAGTTATAACAAGGATAAGTATAAATCGTGCATCGACCTGCGCTCAGAACATGAGTGACTAATGACTTTATGGCTGAAGAACGCCAGTCCATTTTCATATATATATATCATTTAAATAACTTCATGTGTGCTTATATATATGAAATCACTTACCCTGGTTTGCACAAGCTTCATTCTCTCTGTTCGCATCTGATTAACTTGTTTAACGACATCAACCTGTTTGGTTTCTTCTGCTTCCTGTATCAGACAATCTACAGCTATATAAGTCCCCGTTCTTCCCACCCCAGCACTATAAACATAAACAATATTGAATAATCTACAGCTATTGAAATTCCCCATTGTTCCTATTATAGCACTGTTAACATAGTGCTAAATATAATTAATATTTGGATGACGATCTGCAGTATTTAAATATCTGGTACAATCATTATATGACCAAATTAAATATGTCAGACCTGCAGTGAACAATCGCCGGACCCTCGTTTTCATTCCAGAATGATCTGACCCGAAAGCGGAAGTTGAGCAGGAAGAATGGTTGTGCTGGGACATTTTTATCTGGCCACTGGAGAAACTGGAGCTGGTGGACGGTTCTTCTCTCGGTCTGCAAGGTAAAATATTCACACACAAAATTATAAACATATGCATACAACATGCATTGATAAATCTGGTTTTGTTGAATATGTCTATCATACGGAAATATGTATTTAGCGGCATAGAAAATAACGTAGATCTTTTACGTCTTTTGCGATGGTTAACGTCCTGATGACGTAATCGATGTTGCTCGCTGTGGACACGGTCTTCACAGTGACGTCACCGTATGTTTTTGTAGCTCCCGTCTCCTCGGCCCAGTAAGGTCGGCATTTTATCTGAAGAAATGAAATCGGATAGATTCATTCAAGTATTATTTTGGGGTTTGATATACACCTCGATTATAGCTACTTTACATGCTATCCTTTCTAAATAAGCTTACATGCGCTGAAGTTGGAAAGACTGAATTTATATCTATTTTCATTGTTAACAATGTATCAACTTACGGCTCCCAACTCCACTTCTCTTGTTAACATGATAATTATACTGGATTTTTCCTGCCAAACCATCGACCAAAATTCATTCACAGTGTGCTGCTGTGGAGCTAAAAACATACCAGAGCTTACATAGTGTGACAGATTTTATTGTGATTTTGTGTGAGAGATTGTGCGATCTACGTCAGCTTTCTAAACCTAGTTTTATGGTAAGCGCCGGTATGGAAATGTCACATGAAATTTGAGATTTTTACCTTGTGTGGCAATGTATTCTTTAGCCTTCCCGCCGTAACCCTACACGCATAAATTAACATATCATTTACAATAGATCTGCGCTTCGTGATATTACAAGGAAGAAACTCAACACAATGTACGTTTAAACAGCACGGGTAGATGAAGTTATATAACTTACTGTAACGTAGTTAGCGTTGATATAATCCGATTCACCCTCTCTTAGTTTAACACGAGTTGTATCGTCTGTGTAATGAACACGACGATCGCTGACTAATTTTTTCAATTAAACATATCTAAAATCCAGGCCAAATTTATAGGCATATATATACAATGTAATACTTACAAGCCACTATGTTTTTGTATCTGTTTTTCTTGATGTTTTTCGAGCTCACGGCAACAGAACATTCCAATAACTGCCCGTCTGGTATAGCCTAAATACAATATAACCACATAAATACATCACTTATATAAGATAAAGACCAGTGATTGTGAAAATTGTTCGATGTAAGGCATAACAAATAAACCCTTGCTGTGAAATATTCGAACAATCGTATATGAATGAAAGCGACTAATTACAATAGTGCATAATTTACATAGTTTTACCTTAAACTCAGATATAAAGGGTTCCTCCTGCTCTCTCTCCTCCCTGATGTATTTATCTAATTTATTCACAGCTACAGAGGTACTCTCCGGTATCATAGATCCCTGGTTACCATAGATACGGTCATCATCACCACCACCAGGGGTCGCTGTCGCAGGGGCGGGGGGTTTAGGTCTCAGCTCAGGCTTCTTCTTATCTGGTTTATATCTCATTCCATTGTACTCTATTTTTCTATATTTGAGTAGAATAGGGATATGAAAAGTTCTAAATTAGCAATATTTTCTTACTAGTTGTTATTTTGTCTTTGATTGCCAGAATACTAAATCTACTTCGAGGAGTAACATCGCTAGTTTCGGCAGCAGCCTTCTTAGTTCCGTGAGTGCGTCTCCTGTAGTAATGATTGATGTAAAAATAATGTTCACGTTACATAAATTAGAAGCAGATAAAGAGCATCGTCAGTTTATATTTACCTGATGAAAATGATTATCAGCACAGCTACCAGGAGAATAACCAAGACACCACCGACAGCTCCTCCTATGATAGCACCACTGACTGGATTACCATCAGGGGCACTCGTACTTACTGGTAACTCTGACGATCCTACTGCGGGTGTGTTTGTAGGGGATAAAGTTCCCTCAGGTGTCGGTTGTGAAGATAATGAACGTGACACCAAAGTTGTAGCTAGTGAATGTCCAGAAGAACCTGCAGGAAGGATGTTTAATGTTATTGGTCACCCAAGTGTGATTGTAAAACATCAGTCATACCTTGATTCAAGCTCCTTGTACCTAACGTTGTTGCTGTCAAAAGTCCCACTCTTGCTAGTTTTTGAGTTGTAAACTCGCTCTCATAAATTTTTCCATCTACATATTTCCTGTAGACGATGATATCGAAGTAGTATTTTGTATCTGACTCTAGTCCTGTAACTGTCCCCTGCTGCCACATATCATTAGAAACAAAAAACGGTATGTCTGTTGTATTGTACCAAACATTGAGATCTTTGCTGTGTCTGATCTCATGAAAGATGTAATTCTCTGCTTCAGTGTTCATTGTTTTTTCTGTGCCCTCCCTCCATTTCCATGTGACCGAGGAGCTGGTTACAGCATGAGGTTCTTTAGGGATGTGGTCAGACTCTCCGAAATTCATCGGGGCTGTAAATTGAAAATGATTTTATGCAGATGTCACGATTAATATTGAATTATCGAACATAAGAATAAACACACTGGACTTTGTAGCAATCTCACGTATTTCTATATCACACCGGTCTCCCAGATACCAGGTCTCTGATTTGGGGTTTGTACTCAGCCTGCATCCCCCTTTACAAGTCCCATTGTCTTTAAAACACTGTCGTGCTTCTATAACCTTGCAGTGAGGGCTACAGTTCTTCTCACAGTTCTCTCCGTATTCGTGGTAGCTACAGTCTGGAACAACAGTAATTCTGCAAATTTACAGATGTTAGTCATCAACTTATTTTATGAAAACTCACTCCTTACCATCTTTACAGCCTGGGAGTTTGTATCCCACATCACATCTCTGACATCCGTTAAAATCATCACATGTAACACCTGCAGGACAGGAATTACAATCTGTAATTATAAAAACGTATTGCTGTATACCGGAGAGGCCATCAGTTACCAGTTGGTGAGCCAGTATCGGCCCAATTAAGAAATCCAGTTAAGATAGTGATGAGCTTAGAAATTGTGTTTTACATCTTGTTTTACTATTTTTATCCATGCGACTTATACTTTCCAGTAAACAAAACACAGTAAAGGGTTTTTTTTGGCTTTGCTCAGTGAACTTGTGCTATGCAGAGGGTTAGGGTTAAACGTTTAAGTATGATAAATAGGGCAGTTTCTGCCTAATCATGTAAAACGAAATCATTCGCATCACCTACCAATCATTAGCCTCCCAGTTACGATGACTTCACACAGTGGAAGGACTGTTTTATCTGTTTGATGATCATCTCTGTGCACACCCACATATCTCCCATACCAGGGGGAGCCAGTAGTTATAGTTACAGAGCCGGTCAGAGCTACAGGGTTGTAGTCACGTGTATATTTCACTGGGTTATAGTCAGCTCGTGAATAGTCGCCAACAGTCACGGTAAAGTCGTGCAATGGATCTGTGAGAGAAATAGAGCTTTTCAACTAATTATTTCTGCTACGTTCATTAGGGAAGTTGCTACAAAAAAAGCCAGTAGTTTAACGGTCATACTCCTTCTGTGTTATCGACTGACCTACGACACATACGGTATCAACCATCTACTGATGCGCTTACAAGAGAATCAGCTTGGCTCGAAGCTTTAGTAGCCACCCAAAATATGAGTGCTTAGCAACACATTTAAAAGCGGTCCAAACATGTCATATATTGACAAAAAAAAAATCGTTTCTCCAAAAACTCTTTAAACATGAAATAATTATCCCACACAGAAGTACTTTACCATATGATTGTGTTGAGTATTGATTTGAAAGAACTATTAAGAATTACGACCAACCATGAGCCTCTCGGATAGTTTACTTTTTTTGTCATATTTTAGCACTAACACTCTTTTTTGGCAAATAAGTCAAATTTATAACATTTTGTTATGATATTAAATATCATTCATAGTTTCAATTCTCATCAGAATCGAACATGGAAAGCTTATTGAATTCATCTAATTTGCAATTTGTTGTTTACATTGACTTCCAGACGAGCATATGTATCTTAACAACGTCAAGTGATTATGTGACAACAGTAAATCGTCACAAAGGCGGTGACGTCAGAGTGTATAGTTTCACTCATATGTATGAGCCAAGCTTCGCGCATATAGTGCGCGCTCCTCTCGTTAATAAAAGTTGCTTGCGGTAATAGGAACTGTCTAATGGAAAACTTTTCAAATCTGGTCAAATTGCACAGACGCAGCATGCATTGATTAACATCTTTTGATTATCTTACAATTCTCATATCTTCTGATAATACATGGATATGGTCGTGACATAGATGAACATTTTGTACAGAAGTATTAGACCTTTGTGGAAAACGTCAATAACCTCTGCCACTACTCCGATAACTTGCTCTTTGAAGTGTTATACTCGTAAGCCTTTCTAAAAGCACATCATACTTACTGGGTGTACTCACTGTCCATCCAGAGTTTCCGTTCTCATTGTAGATAGTGATGCTAAATATTTTATGTTTGCCCCCCAAATCCACGGACCACCAGGCAGATGCTCCGTAATCTGTAGTATCAGCAGCTGTAGAATCAGCTACAGCACAGTAACCAGCTGTCCTGTCTGGGTGTGTGTTACCGTCTACAGCGTAACCAGCAGAATGGGTGTATTTTGAATCAGTGAAGGAACCAACTTGACGAGCTGTTTTCCTATATGCGACGTTACCTGTACATAACAACGTATTTTATGATGCAAAAAGTAAAGGAAATGAAGGTTTTGATTTTCTCAACTCACCCCGTATCATTGAAAAAAATATTATCCTGTAAGTCCAGATGTACGTTTACCTGTTCTACAGGCTTTTCCTTGCCAGTTATAATTATCTTCTATGATACAGTTTTCTGTTCCATCGAGACAATTTCCCGTGTCTGTATCACACCCAGCTACACATCTACACGGGAAAGCCCAGGAGGGGGAGGGATCTCCGAATGAACTCGTGTAACGTTTCACCCCCGAAACTGTGGGATTGCACAAATAAAAATAATTGTTTAGGCCTGCGTAGTCAAGAACTGTAACTGGACATCTAATTCTTTATAATCAAAGAGTTATAGAGCTTAAGTTTCTAACGCCAGTAGGTTATCAGAAGTTTAATGTGGAAATAATAAAACAACAACAATTGATATTTATTCGTCAACAGTTCATCAATGGTAACGTGCCATAGATGCATGTTATTTGTTTATTCAATGGAGATAATTCGTCATTTCGGGTATCAGTGTCTAACCGAGTTTAAGTATTTATTGTTGTTTTTTTTTACAAAAAAGACAAATATTTTTTTGAAAACTGATACTTAAGTAGCTTGAAACTATTGTTATTTAAGGAACACTCTATGGTTGAATTGAGATTTCGTACTTGATGCTGTATTGGAAACATGAGGCTACGAAATTGCATAAAGGCTGAATAATGGGCTATGATTAAGCTTAATATGGGAATATAGCAGGATTTCCGAGTTATGTAAGTATGATCGTACACTTACCTCTTAACGGCTGAGATAGAAACACCAACATAAATCCAACCTGGAGGAGCAACATTGTATGGTTGCGTTGACTTGAAGCCGTTTTTAAGTTTGGTATAGACAGAAAATGATTATATACATGTACGTTATGTCGCTGTCGTTGTATGATGTAAGTGAACGCTAACCCAAGTATATCCCTATGTAATATAAGATGTAAACTTCCTGGTTTGTTTATACATGTGCGCACTCACCTGTGGCGTTACACACGAGTATACAGACACACGATTCACACGTGTAAAAACAGTGGCCTGATAAGCTTACGTTTCTAAGACTGCCGTTTGTTATATCAATAAAAACTTGATTAAGTTGCGCTTGTCTTCTGTTAACCGGTATTTATATTGAGGAGTCTGTGATATGTTTTATCCATATATAAAAGTTAGATGATCTTGTGCTGCAGGAGTGCGGGTTTATTTATATAGTTATCATATATGTTTCGCAGTATGTTCCACAATGTAGAATTATGGTGCGCATCTAATCACATGTGGTAACATAAACACCACTCCTCAGGAATACTGATGCTCACTAATAACCAAGTATATTATTAAAATCCTGCAGCCTTGCAATCGTAGAAATATGGGTGGAGTTGCCGCCGAGAACTTTATTATTCGCACTGATAGTACATAATCATACGGTAGATGAACTATAGTTGACCAGTATTGAAAGCAACTGATATAAATAAATAAAATGTCTGAGCACGAGAGTAAGAAAACCTGGAATAATTCGATCATATTTATTGATAAATCTAATGACAGTAATTTTCATTATTACATTAACGTTAGCTTTCCCGTTTGATCCCATCTTATACGTAAAATCAAACTGTGACCTATTTAGTTATAATTGTACATGAAACATCTTTCTGACTATTGCATAAAACTACATTGAAAATCTCTCTTTCCAAGAATACAATCAATACTTTGTTTATCGGACTACGAATTCAGAAGCTTCCCGATCTGTTTTTACTCCGGATGTCGTATTTCAGCGTATGGTCCCTGGACGCCAGTTTTATCTGTTAGAATCATGAGTTTGGTTATTGTCAGAAGCTGAAATTCGGTCTGACAAATAACGCACATTCGGATGTCAGCAGATGGATGACGGATTGCTGACACTACTCACCATACATCCCGACCTGGTCTGGTTTCTGATAAATGTGCTGCTCAATGTTCGCCTCTTCTTCAGTTAGACTGGTTGTCTTTGTTTGTCGCGGTAAGTTCACAGAAGGCGTTTGTCTGAATATAAAACGGAAAAGATGTATCAGTGCGAACAAACTTTTTTATCAGGACAATCATATGATTACTTTATATAAGATAAATGTTTTTATTAGTTTTATTATATGCATGCTCCTTGTGTATTGTGCAGTTAGAAACTCACCTGATGACATAGATAATGATTATAACCGCTACTTTAATAAACATCAGAGATCCAATCACAGATCCAGCTACAACACCTGCATTATCATCTGTCCATGATTGTGGTGCCTGTGATTCTGGTGCACCAGTTTTCCCGGGACGCGTGGTTGCTGAAGAATCTAACATTCAATGATCTTATTTACAAACATGATAAAATTCATAATTGTGTAAAAGATCCTTCATAAAATAAAATATCAGTTATTATTGGCCAGGCATAAGCATGTTTAGGTTGTGACAGCTAAAATAAGTTGACAGCAGACCAAATGGAGACACCTGAGGAATAACATC